>VDFB02207045.1:23701-150513 GCA_007258455.2 Sequoia sempervirens | reverse complement strand
ACCATATAATAGTTCAGGTGCCCTGTACCATAATGCAAAAACCTGCAAATAATCAACGAGACTCATATAGTATTTACAATATACAGAAGTTACACAACCAAAAAAATCAATATCTATGTCAAAATTATTCGAACATTCTAAAATCCTACAGTATCAAAACTTTCAGAATAGCTTGTACCTTATACCCAAGCAAATTCTATTTTCATGTCTCCCATTTAGTTAAAAGAGAATACTAAGACTAAAGAAAGAAATTAAACTAATGTCCATAAATGACCAAGAATACATCAAAGGGACTGGAACATACATCAGGTCCAATAGCAAAGGATTAAGGTAAAAGGGGGCCCTAGACTTGAAGCAAATAAAATAAGCAAGAAAAGCAAGAAAAAAAAAGAAATAGACATCCAGGGGTTAACCTAAAAGGAAAAGGTAACCCCTGAACTAGTACAAGTATAAATAGATATGAAAGAGGAAAAACTTGCAGAGCAGTGAAAGCAGAAGATGACCACAAGGCAGGGAACAAAGAACCTCAGGTGTCTGAATTCTTTCAATTTTTTAACTTTCACTAAGATACTTTTCAACTCCAATTTGATAACCCAAGCAAACCATGCAAAAAATAATTCTTACATGATTACACATCTTACATGCAGGAAATTAGAAACTTGCTAATCACAAGTCATAGCTGTGAGAAAAAGTATATGACTTATTAGTGGATACATAACAGGCATTCGCTCCAGATACAAACAGGACCCTGCTGCCTGCCTATTTTAATAAAAGCATCGTAACATACATCCTGTTGCACATATTGTCATTGATGTCAAAGGACTGGCATATATTTTGTCCTTGTTGCAGAGGTTGTCTAATCATGTTACCTACGTTTACATTGTTCTTGCTCCTCAGTCTTAGTTCTATGTGGCAATGGCTTTACCTTTGTATTCAATAAAGCCTTTGTTTGAAGAATTTCGGATAATGATTTTTAAGGAAGTCTTGAACTTATTGTTCATTGTTTCTGAAGTTCACCGTGGCAGATATGCCAGGTCAGGATTTGTGCCATGTCAGATTTAACGAGTCAAAGAATTGGATTCTTCCCTGTGTAACGCCTTGTCCACTATGTGCGGCGGTTCCTTTATTTTCTTCTGACGACTTATAATTTCAGTGTCGGCTTCATTTTGTGAGACAGCATATGGTTATGTCGAGCTTTTTGTTGTCAGCTTTTTAAAACGACTCTTCTGCGAATCTTTCAAGTTGTGGTTGTGGGCGGCTTAATACTTCCTGACGGGTTTCATGTATACTTTGTGGAAATCTTTTTATTGCATATTATTCAAGTCGCCGTTACATGAGTATCAGGGTGTGTATGATCAATTTATATACACTATCGTGGTCATTCAAATAATTTTTTCTATCATTCTTTTGTGAGATACGGGCTGTGAGAGTTGAGCAGCGTGTGAAGCTTCTTTCAGATTCGACTCAGTAATTCTATTCATGAGTATGTCCGCGGATGTGCTCAGGCCCGTTGTGGCATTTTAATTGTGTACTTATTATTCTCCTCACTCAAAAAAAAGGGGAGTTACTGTTTTTTGGAAATATTGGGGACAATATTGACGGCATTCATTCAAAAAAAAATGATATACGGTGAAGTTAGAATGTGACTACTCTTTTATCCTGGGTATGAGCTAAGTATTATGGGTGCTGTGTGAGTTACTTTGCGTCTCCCTGTGAGGCTTTCGTGAAGATGAAACAGGAATGAAATAAAGAGGACGTTGTGTGGAGCAGATTACTTTTTACTGTGGGAGACGTAATAATCAGAAACGCCCTTGGTTCCACTTTTGGCAGAGTCTGTGATAGAGTGTCGACCTGTGTATTTTTCAGTGTGATCTCACATTTGTGCGGTGTGATTAATGCCATTTGATGGTATAATCTGAGCAGCTGTGTATTGATGTAGTGTGTATTTGCTTAAAAACCTTCGCCGTATTCAGAATTGGATTGGTCTTTACATTCATTCAGAGTTGATTTTGTGGAGAAGGACGTGCGTAGCATTAATTCTGAGTCGTGGCATCAGTGTGGATTTTATTCTCTAAGTATATCACGTATATTGTTAATGGTCAATGATATAGCCTCTGCTGTTTCATTATTGTATACCTTTAAAGGACCTGTGCTATCTATCTTGAGACATACACATGGGTGATAGAGTCCACTTCGTATGGAGAAGTTGAAGAGCACACAGGAAATATTGAGAGGGGAGAGGGGGAAGGAGTGAATCAGTATTTCAGAACTTTTTAAAACTTGAAACCAGATTAATCAAGTAAATCAGAAATCAGAACATTAAGAGCATCATCAAACACCATTAACAAGTGGAAAACCATTTCGGGTTAAAAACCACGGCAAAATATTGCTTTTATTTATCTCCAAAGGGCACCAACAAGTGAGCACCAACCCACCGAGAGCACCAACTCAACTCTCCTTCGAAGGACCAACTCTGAAAACACCGAAGCACCAACTCCAGTGGGTGAAGCACCAACTCCAAACTTCGAATACAAATCTGCAGACCACTAATTTAAACAATGCCTTCACATGAACTGTGAGGCTCCTTTCCACATATATGCTGAAACTGAACACTAACTTCTGTAACAGATAACTCCTTGAATCAAAACACTACAATTCTGATGTTTATCTCAAATGAAAATCTCCAAGTATATAACCTCTCCAATTTGCTCTCTTACATAAACTGAATACTACTTCAAAATGATCACAAACTCAAACTAGACTCTTCTTAATCAGCATGTATATAGCAGGCAGAACCAACCACCTCTTAAGATCTGATTTGCTGAAACAGAAAGCAATCTGCTCATAATCACAAACTGAAATAACATCATTGTTCTGTTGTACACCAAATCGCACTTTCATGCATAGAAGACTTCAACACCCGATGCAAAAATAACCTTCACACAGAGAAATAAGCAGTACTGCCTCCTTCACAATGATTTCAGACATTTCACCCTGTCATGTCTCTCAAGCAAACAATCTTCTTCAATCAGCTAGTGCATTATGCAGTTCAATGCTATCATATATTTCTGAACACATACCAACTCAAACGAAGCAGCTTAACCAGTGCCTTCTCATGACTAGGATTTAATACCTCAAAAGCTTTTTCATCTCTCAGTATACTGCACACCGATCATGATAAATATCACAGGATTTCTGTCACTAGTTTTCTTTTCATTGCAGCATATCTATGCTAATAGAGGTGATAGCTATTTTTGTATTCAAGACATCATGCTACCATACATACAGATGTGGACATAAAACCAACTCCAATACCCTTTGCACCAACAATAAGCCACCTCATATAACTATTACTCAGGTGAGCAATAACAGTCCGCCCACATTAAGCATTATGCAGCCTCAACACTAAAGTCTGCCATATACACCTTCAGCATAACATTTTTAAAATCTTCTCTGTCTCCTTTTATACAGCCTACACACTCTAAAAAAAAGTTATGATATATATAAGCTGCCTGATTCTATATGAGTCGTCACTCCAAAAACCATTTTTGGAATAAAATCTGAAGCAATAAAGATATACGCTGCCAGAAATAAATTTCTGAAGCCGTCTTCTATATATGAAGATACCGAAGACATTTGAAAACACTCAACATCAAGTCTTCACACATTTCGACCCATCAATGTCTTGACTCCCAACAAATGGTATATAGAAATCTTTTTTTAATGAGCATGATATCCACATGCAAGTATATGAGTCAACATGTTAAAAACGCTGGAGGAGGAAATAAACAACTCTGCCAAACGAAGTAAAAGCCAAAGCTATTCTTGGCAGGGCCCAATAAGAGATAAGCAGAAGCCGTTTCAACCTCAGAAATCAATGCCAAATATAGATGCTGCCACCAATATCACTGAAGCCATTAAGTCAGCAGAGAAAGCATGATAGCATAAATTTATTCGAATCATATCCCAAAAGGCGTTTCAAAAACTAGTCATATTAAATGATCTGGAAAACACGTCTCCTCCTGCTTAACACAGACACAATTCCTCATAATGAGTATGCGCTACACTATCTTCATTCAGTCTGACTTCTCCATCACATTCCTTCGATTTTTCCCTTTCAATGACTCCTAAAAAGAAATGTCTTCAAATAGCACTCATAGAAAATGAAAAAAAAAAATATTTTCTACAACTTAAAAATATCGGTCCTCTACAATCTGAAAAACCGACGCTGCTTGAAAAGCCTGATTGTTGTCCACTCAAAAGTATTGCACTTGTAAGGCTTGCTCTGTTTCAAAAATAAACTCCTCAACCCGTCAATGAAACCAACACACAAGAGTAAATGATATCATTTCATAGCCCGATGATAAAACTCAAAATCACCGCAAAAAATCATTCACAACTCTGCTTCAGGCACATAGACTCTTAAATTGAAATTCCTCCTTCTGAATATGCCACCGCGCTATTCATAAAATATATGATCAAGAAAGTTCATATTTAAAACTTGACAACTGCATCACGTCTCTGCACCTAGCATACACATGGCACTAACCTGAAATGAAAGATATCCTGACACAAGGAAATTCAATGCCACCAAACAAGAATATCCACCAGGGGTAATATAAAATAGGCCATAATATCCTTTACCTTAATGAAGTCGAAATCTTACTTAGCTGACTTCAAATAAAAAAATTGCCACCACAAACATTAATCCGATGCATATAATGAAGCCACCCATATTAATGAAATTTTGCCTATAAAAAAAAAGACCTCAAAGACTATTCAACATGCCATTTGTCAAAAGACTATTCAAACTGACACAAAACTGATATGGCATAGCTGACATGGCATATATCTAGACAAGAAGACAAGCAAGCTGCTGATGCAGACAACCAGACCGCTGAAGCACACAGGCAACCTGCTGAAGCAGACAGCCAGGTAGCTCAAACAGACATCCACGCAGCTTAAGTAAGCAACCAAGGACCTCAAACTGCTCAACCAAGAAGGCAGGCAGCTCAAGCACACAACCAGGTAGCTCGAGCACACAAACACTTAGCTCAACCAAGCAGGCACGTCAAACACCTTGACATCAATGACAAAATATTCCAATAGAAGTGCTTAAGCTGAAGTTTTGTGGGTATCTCTGTGTTGAGAGTGAAGCTTTTTTTCTGTTCTGAGGATTCAATAAGTTTGTGATGGTCATTCTTGAATTTGGGCAGTAATATCAAAATTCATGAAGGTCCTTTTATGAGATAAGCATTCGTATTGGGAGTAGTTCAGCTTCAAGATGGTTTTATTTCTTGTATCAATATCATTGGACTGTGTATGAAGTCATGCTGAAGGTGTGAATTCATGGGATATGCTCAGATGTCAGTATATGCAATCAGCAAGTCTTGATCAAAATATGAGTATAAAAGCGTTGAATTCAGAGTTACAGTGTCGAGATATTTCTCAGTGAGTTGGTGCTCACGCTGGAGTTGGTGCTTCAGCTGTTTGAAGTTGGTGCTTCAAGGAAGTTGGTGCTCACTTTTGTAATCTGGAGATTGTAGTCTCCTGGGTTGGTGCCCATTTGAAGTTAATAAAAGCATAGTTCTGCCAAGGTTTTTTACCCGAAAGGGTTTTCCACGTGAAATCCTGTTCATCTTGTCTTATGCTTGCTCTTACTGTTTACATTGCTGATTTTGATTGTTTTAAGTTTTAAAAGTTCGAAATACTGATTCACCTGTCCCCCACCCTCAGTATTTTCTGTGTGCTCTTCACATCCAAACAATTAGATATGCATTGCAATCTTATTTTCAAATATGAGAAATAGAATCTTATAGATAGAATTATGCAGTCCCTGAAAACAAGTGCAAAGAGACCCCTACATAAGAGACAACAAAAAAAAAAGAATAAGAATAGAGCTGTGCATCAAGCTGCAGATGTTCACAGCAGCTTGATGCACAGCTCCATTCTTATTCTTTTTTTGTTAGTGCATCACAAACAAGCCATAGGCGGTACATAGCATATGTCATGAACTTCTAAACAATCTCCAATTCCCCAATGCCTTTAGAATAAACTCTAAGGCAGATAATCAGTAAGAAATCAGCCACCTTTCTGAAGTTCAAAAGGTCTTGAATCATAATTTTTTCTCCAAGTGGGGACTGGAATTTTGGATTCAATTTTTTAGACCTCTGGTCAATTACAGGTAGTATCAAAACCTTCAACCACCCATGCTTCCTCAATAACCCATTCCATTTCTACCACATTCCTCCATTGTACGATTAATATTCTGTTCAATTCTATCTTCACAATTAAATCTTTCCTTGCTATTACCCTACCCACTTCTCTCATCTTTGTCAACATTTAGCCATTTCTCTTTACTCACTCTGCAATTTGCAATCGATTCCCACAAGCTTCATTCCCAAGCAACACTTCCATCTTAATTCATTGGATTACATCAGTTTACTTTCTTCATCACATTCCACACCATTCTCAATCGCAACCTTTACCTACAATCTGTAGCATCATTGCTGTCATCTACCATAACCTATTTGTCTAATTTATTGCTTCATTTTTTGCCACAACCTACAAGAAACTCAATCTTTCATATGCAGTACCTCATTCTATTGCTATTCCCCTTTTCCTTGACATAGCTTGTCCCACTCATCACTTGCAACCAGCTTATCTTCCATTACATTACTGCTTCTCTTCTTCTATCAGCACATGCAATGTATATACACTTCCACCAATATTTTCAGCTTATATTGAAATCCTCAAATATGTCTCCTAAGTTCCCCTTGAAGAAAATTTAATCTACAAGTGGGCCACTTCCAATTTCTTTTATATTGGCCCTCGAAAAGTTATTTAAAACAAAATTCAGCATCAACCTTTTATTTGCACTATAAGTCAAACTTCCTATATGGGCAATGAGAAAATGACTAGGCAAATAACAAAATTACTCTAATAAGAAAAGAAATCCATCAACAATGCCGGCACACGATGAGACAACAATCTATTAAACCAACAAAAGCAAACACAAAATGGTGGTTTTTCAAACTAAAATATGTTATGAGGATGAAGTAAACTATGTCTAAGAAATGGGAAAAAGGTATGATGACCTAGCACCTTCTTGAGGCAAGATACATGAAAGACATTATGCATTCTACTATTTCTGGTAACTCCAATTCATAAGCTACTTCACCAATCCTTCTTATAACCTTCTAAGGTACATAGAATCGTGGCTTGAGTTTCTCTACACCACTTATTTTGAGGGAGGATTGTTTATAAAGTTGTAACCTTAAGAAAACCAAGTCTCCAATTTCAAATGTTCTTTCTAATCTATAGTGATCAGCATACATCTTTTGCTGATTCTAGGCATGTTGTAAGTTTTCTTTGAGTGTGTTTAAAATATCCATACTTTGTTGTACCAAGTCTCGTGCTCCAGGGACTCTACTATCTGTAAGAATCAAATCCCCAAGTGATACTACTTGTGCCCATATAGTGCCTTGAAGGGAGTTATTCCTATTGACATATGATGGGTAGAATTGTAACAATATTCTCCAAGATATAACCATTTGACCCATGTTGTTTGTTCCCCTGTGAGATAATTCCCTAAATAGTAAATACCTTTCAAGCCACTTATTTATGATCTCCATTTGCCCATCTATTTGAGGATGGTAGCTAGTACTTGAGATGAGTTGTCTTCTGGTCAACCTAAAGAGGTCTCGCCAAAATAAACTAATGAATTTACTATATCTGTCACTTATTATGTTTCTAGGTAGTCCATGTAGTTTAAATATTTCCTTAAAGAAGAGATCAGCTATTTGTGGAGCTCTATATTTGGAAGACATGACATAAAAATGAGCATACTTAGTTTGTCTAGTCTACTACCACAAATATACAATCCTTTCCTTGTATTTTCAGAAGCCCCGTGATGAAATCCATCTAATTACTCTCCCATTTTTGGTTTGGTATATGCAAAGGTTGTAACAACTCAGCTGGAAATGTTTGCTCTATCTTGCTCTTTTGACAAATCATGCATTCTCTGATATGTTTTAAAACATCCCCTTTGAGGCCTTTCCAAGATAATAATTCCCTCACTTGTTGATATGTTTTATAATACCCTTGATGGCCAACCAATGGTGGATCATGATATGTCCTTAAAGTCTTTTCTTTCATTTTCGATCTTGGGACGAGATATATTCGGTCTTTGTAGAGAATGAGCTCCTCTATTACTTTATAATTGTCGTCTTGTAGCTTGCCTTCCAATATATCATTAGCCAATGCATCTTTGGCATTTTCTACGAGTATAGAATTTTTCCAATCAGCAAAAATATCCGTCATAGAACATAAATGAGGTCTTTGTGACAAGGCATCAGCCACTGCATTATTTTTACCCTTCATGTACTCAATATTAAAATCACAGACTTGTAACTTGCTAACCCACTTCTCCTGTCTATAATTTAAATCCTTTTGATTCAAGAAGAACCTTAGACTATTACAGTCAATCTTAACAATAAATTTCCCACAAACTAGGTATTGTCTAAACTTGGCTAATGCATGCATAATAGCCAGAATTTCTTTGTCATAAATAGAATAATTCTTTTTTGTTTCCTTGAGTTTGTGACTCTCAAAGGCTATTGGATGTTTATTTTGCATTAACACGGCTCCAATACCTTCTCTTGAAATGCCACATTCTAAATTCAAATGGACTAGAGAAATCTAGAATGGCTAATACCAAGCAAGAACTCATTATCTCTTTGAGCTTGTCAAAAGCTCTTTGTGCCTCCTTGCTCCATGAAAAAGAACCTTTCTTAGTTAAATTTGGGGCAGCTAGCCTTGAAAATCATTTAACAAACCTTCTGTAATAACTACAAAGTCCCACGAATCCCTTAAATGTGTTAAAATCTTAGGTTAAGGCCAATCTATTATTGCCTTGATTTTTTATCTTCATCTACACTAACTCCTTGGGCACTGATCTTATGCCCCAAATACAAGATTTCAGTCATCCCAAATTCACATTTGGATGCTTTAGCAAATACTGATTGTTGCTAAAGTATTCCCAATACCTCATCAATATGTCTTAAATGATCTTCCCAAGTTCTACTATAAATCAATATATCGCCAAATAAAATTATAAAACCAAAAGAAATTTCCTTAACTATTTACTGAATACATGGTTCATGCAAGATTGGAATGTAGTTGGAGCATTAGTCAGTACAAATGGTAAGACTAGGATGAAAGCGGTTTTGTGAACATCCTCTTTCCTCGTCCTTATTTGGTAGTATCCAAAACGCAAATCAATCTTACAGAAATATATTGCATCGTGGAGTTCGTCAATTAATTCATCAACCCTAGGGATGGGATAGTGGTTCTTGATAGTCTTTTTATTGAGTGCCCTATAATCTACACACATCCTCATAGTCCCATCTCTCTTTTTTACCAATACCACGGAAGAAGCAAAAGGGCTAGATCTAGGTTCTATATGCCCCACATCAAGCAATCCCTTAATTGTTTTCTCAATCTCTTACTTATATCTCTTTGGGTGGCGATAAGGCGTGGTAATAATTGGCTTTGCTCCCTCTTCTAGTTTGATGGTGTGCCCAAAACCCCTCTTAGGAGGTACCCGATGGAATTGTTGAAAACCACACTATGCTTGTCTATAATAGATTGAATATCAAAATGAGTGGTCTTCCCTTCTTTGGAAGGAATTTTATCGATGATCATACACTATGCTGCCCATTCTACTTGCCCATGTCTAAATGCTTTCTCCATCCTTCTGGCTATCACAACCTTCAAAGATCAATCTGATCTGATAGTCCTTGTAGAAACACCTCCTTGCCGTTATGTTGGAAACATAGCTTCATCTTCTGAAAATCTTGATACTATCTACCCGATGAATGTAACCATCGAATGCCCAAAACTACATTTATATCACCCATGCCTACCACATAGAAATTTTCACTTATTTGGTGTCTTCCCAAAGCAATGTCATCTATTGAATCCTTCGTGTACAAGGGGTAGTGAATCCGTTAGCCATAACTACCTTGAAACCCTCAAAGTTTACAGCCTTCAATTTCATCCTTATCACTAGACCCTCATCAATGAAGTTATGATTAGCACCTCTATCAATTAAGACAATCACCTTATGACCTTGTAAAACACCATGAATTCAAAAAAGATGATACTTGGGTGCCCCTAAAAGTGTTGCCAATGTCCCCTTGTAAACCTCACTTCTTATTGTTTCTCTAGTTCGCCTTCTTCTATTACATATTCAGGTTCAGGTTCTTCCTCCTCAAACTCTTCATCTGTCATTGCTTCTATGTGACGCACTTGTCCCTTCCCTAAACATCTATGACTTGACTCCCATGGTTCCCTACAATTAAAGTACAACTTTTTCCTTCGGAGCTCATGCTTAGTGACTCCTTGGCTTGCAATTGGAGGTAATAACTTAGGTTGTGACAGTGATTTCCTAAGTTGCTCAGGTGGTACATTCTTGGACTAGGACTTGCTCTTATTCGTTGAAACTTCCAATCTCAATGCTTCATCCATCATTGCTTTCTATGTGACGCTCTTGTCCTTTCCCTAAACATCTATGACCTGGCTCCCATGGTTCCCTACAATTAAAGCACAACTTCTTCCTTTGAAGCTCATTCTTAGTAACTTCTTCTTGGCTTGCCTTTGGAGGTAATAACTTAGGTTGTGAAAGTGGTTTACTAGGTTGCTCAGATGGTGCATTCTTGGAGAAGAACTTGCTCTTATTCGTAGAAGCTTCCGACCTCAATTCTTTTTGAATTACATCTTGTAGAGATGTAGGTTCAAGAGCGCTCACCAAGCCCCAAAGTGACTCTGGCAAACCCTTAATGAACAAGTGAATCTTTCCTTGGTAACATCCGTCACCATGACTGAAATTCTCTAAGATTTTGCCACATAATCCTCAATTGATCCTTGCTGCCTCAATCATGTTAATTCTTTGAAACGTCTCCCTGGATGCTTTTGATCAAATCTATCTATAAGTATTTGTTTTAATTCAGCATATGTCACAATACGTTGATGTCCTTGTGTGACAATTCCATGATGCCACCACTCATGTGCAATCCCATCCAAATAAAGAATACCAAACATGATGGTTTCCTCTCCATCATAGGACTAAGCAAGAGATATGTGTCCAATTTTTGGACCCAAGCTCTCATTGTGACTCTTCGTAAACCATCAAATGTGGGAAGTGACATCTTGCTTAATCTTTGTTGCAGATCTCTATTGCCTTGCAACATAGTTTGTCTTCCCCTAGATTCATTCCTAGCATTGCAGAATTGTATGAAAGGATTATCACATCTAACATCGTGATCAATCCTTGAATATTCATCTATGCCAGCCTCAAATGCTTCTTGATTTAATTCTTCTTCTTGGAGGGGTTTTGTCCTAGGTACAAATGTGGGTTGGGTAGGACGTGGTGGTGATCCACTTCTATTGTTATTTATGGTTACCCTATTCGAATTAGTGTCACTACCTTTTATCCCATTGTTTTGTGTGTGTCCGTGAGAATTATTCATGTTTTGCATCATTCGGATGAGTAATTGATCGGTTTCCTCATGTTGTTTCATCATTTGTTCATGCATTTCAGCCATTTGTTCCATAAACATTTCAACTCATCTTGATTGGCCATCTTGGTTTTACCACTAATTTGCTTGTTTTCCTTTTGTAGTGCTGCCTCTATTTTTTTTCTTTCTCTTCCCAAGGCCCTTTGAGCCCTTTGGCTCCAATCTATTAGCTAGATTTAGACCCTCAGGCTGGCAAGATTGTTGTGCTTTGATACCAATTGTAATGTCCCTTTTTAAAACATTTCCTATTTTTGCCTTAAACAATAATCCTAACTCAAAATAACAATTGTATACATTTTATAAATATTACTTTATATAAAATTATTAATTTTATTATTATATTCAGCTTTATAATTTTATGAATAATTCTGAGAATGGGCCTTATCTTGATTTTTCTGCTATAATCTTCCTTCAAACTTGCAGCTATGAATGTCTCTAGTGTCTACCCAAGTTAGGGGCTTTTGTCCACTAACTTGCTAAGAGATGTTAAGGGTTTTTGACCTCTTTGGCTGTAAGATTCAATTGGAATATGTCATAATATTTCTTCACAATTCATGTTCTCTCCACAATGAAATGATCTCCCTTTATACCTTATTATTGAGGGAGTCACAACCTTTCACATACAACCACTGCCCTTTGAACGAGTCACAGCCTTTCTTATTTAACCACTGCCCTTTGATAACTTACAGTTTAATTTTAATTTAATTCTTCTTTATTCCCAATCGCTAGTATGAAACTAGTGTCACTTTTCCTTAGGTATTATCTCCATAAACTTATATATATATATATATATATATATATATATATATATATATATATCTTTTTAAGATCTGCTGGGATCGATGGGTATTTTGTTTAGTTGGAAATGTCTAAATGTGGGTGAGGGCATGAAAGTTTGTATGGTTCCAAACTCAAACGAACCCAAAAAATAGTCAAAAAAGCAAACTTTCAAGGGTTATTTGGATGCATAAATTCTAATGTAAATGTTTGGCACATTTTGTTGGGCTAAACTGTTCATATTGCCATGGCTCATGTCTCCGTTATAGAGATTCAAACACTTGGCTCCATTTTGCCCCAACCAAGAATGTTTCATACACAATTTTCTAGTCCGAAGTGTTGGTGAAAGTTTCTTGATAATTAGTAGACAAAAGATGATCCAAATTATTGAACAAAGAAGCTGAAACCTTAGAAAGAGTGCATTTGCACATAGGTGTAGTCAAGGGCATTTTCAAGCATTTCTCTAGTTTAAAATTCACATGGTAGTTTATAATTGAAAATATTTATATTTTATAAGAAATGATTTAATTTTATATGTGATAAATATTTATTATTAATTAATTTACTATATATATTTATTGTTTTTTTCTACACTTTTTATCCATAAATCAAGGGTTGTTCCCACGGCCTTCATATTAATATAGAGTAGCAAGTACAAAAACCAGAGCTTATCCCTACATATGTAGATTACAAAAAGACTACCAAACATATCCATCACCAACCAAAACCAAGAACAAAGTGACCAGCCCAAACCCTAACCCTATGATGCGCAAACCCAATACCATACCAAAGAAACCCAATGAATGTTTTTGCATTCAAATCACCATACAATTGTTAACAAGAACAGACTAAATCGCAAAACAAAACAAAACAAAACCGTTGCATTACCCTTTGGAATAGCCTTTAAGAACGCATTGTCGACATCTAAAGCCACCAATGCCTCCAGATTGACCCCACAAATCGAAGTCTTTATCACCACCTCAACCTCAACAATGTTGATCAATCTTGCCATGTTTGCAATTGTCCACTAGGGTGCTCTTAGGCAATGAAATTTGCCCTTGGCTAGAGAGGGCACTACAAAAGGCAAGATGAAGAGTCACCACCTCACAAACCTAAGGAAAACTACTTGTCCACAAACTCCTAAAAGACCCCATTAGATGTAACCATGTATATTCAAGCCACTAGCCACTATTTCAGCATAATAATGACCGCTTCTGAATACCCTCTGAAATTAGGTTTAATGTAGCACTCAACCAAAACACCAATTATATCCTTGTCACGAAGATAGAATTGCTACCCAAACAACTTTTGTGGCTATGCCCATGTTGACACAAGCCTTACCCTCTGCTTACATGAATTCTTTGCTGAGAATAATGACTATCGTCAAGTGGATCATACCTTAACTATTCTCAAAAATTTGGCAAACCTATGCTCTATTATCTTGCCCTTGAAGGCCATCTCTCACTTATATGTAAGCAACCTGACATAAGCCATTGGAAAGTTGACAGCGAGAGGCAAACACCAAGAACAATGACTGAAATGTTGAAAATGTTGTCATTGATGTCAAAGTGAAAAAGATGGAGTCAATGATGTCAAGATAAGCATGACTGAAGATAACATAAGCATAAATGATGAGAAGATGAGCACAACTGAAGATAACATATTTGAAAGAAAGAACATCTAGAAAATTGATAGTCAGCATTGGATGAATGCTATGACTGTCACAGTTTGCATCACACTTCTATTCTACATCAGATTCATTAAGTCTGAAAGAAGAGACAATGTCAGTAATCATACCATCAGTAAAGGATGCGATAATGGCATCAATAAGTCAAGACTATGATTCAGAAATTCATGTCAATACTGTTACTGGTCTGAACAATATGTAATTAAGTTGAAGTATATTGAGTGACGGAAATCTGAAGAGAATCCCCTCCGCACAGAAAGAGTTTGCTAAATACATCAAAAGATATCAAGGGCTCGACACATCAAAACCATAAATGATCAAGAAAACATGAGATTAATGGAGTTTGCTGAGATTAATGGAGTTTGTCATCTGTACACAAGTGATCAAGAAAACATCGAGAACTCGACCCTCTTACTAGAGAGAAACAATTGCTACAGATTGTAATGCTACAGGACGTAATACAGTATGCTGCATTTCTCAGAAATAGTGCTTCAGGACGTGCTTCTACAGGACGTGCACAAGACATCATACATGTAACTGAGTTCGATTGATGGATTGTTTAATGTTTAAAGGAGACGTTTTGACTAAACTCAGTTTATGAGAATTAATTAATGAAAGCAAACTAAGTAAGCAAACTCAGTTTATGAGAAGTAATTGCATTCTTTTAAGAGATGCGTTTCAAACTCAAGCACATGTGTCTCTTCAAAGACGTTTTTTTTATGATATCGCCTCAAAGGGTCGTGCCTATCTTAAAAGATGTGACTTCATAATCAAAAGATATGTTTTATTTTAAAGGTCGTATGTCTACAGGTGCGACTGCCAAATAATGAAGAACAGAATTTGAAGGAAGTTTTTTAAAAACCTGAAGAAAATAGATTAAGACTAACACAAATAAATGAAGAGTGCTCTTTCATCAAGAGATGCAATCTTGGATCAAAGTATATATTTGACACTCATTTTAGATTTGAAGGGGTTGTTGTAGAGTGTTGGAGTATGGAATAATGGATATATCATCAAAACACAAGTGGGTGTGGAGTGGAAGGCTGTGTAAAAACAGAACAGCAGGAGGTCATGAAAATGAATATCATCTAAAGTGCAGATTAAGAAGAGTGTGGTGTGGAAAACATAGAAGAATATCATAGACACCAAACAAATGAAAAGCAAAGTTTAAGAAGATTATTTGCAGATTTGTTAGTGAAAAGAAATGATTGTTTAAATGGTTGTATCCATTTCAAGGGGTTGTATCCATTCATAGAATCACTAAAGACATAAAGGCAAGTGTAAAGGCAAGTGTAGAAGTTGTGTGTGAGTGTGAGAATGAAAATATGAAATAAAAGAGCAGAGTTAAAGAACTTGTGTGAATCTTAAAGAAGCATCATATATCACAAAAGAAGAATGAGAGTGTGAATGATTGGTTAAGACAAGAAGATAGATTATACGTGTTGAGCAAATATGTATGAAGAGAATATAAGAGGCAAATTTGTATGAAAAGATTATAAGAGGCAAATGTGTATGAAGAGAATATAAGAGGCAAATTTGTATGTGAAAGAAAAGTGAATTCATCACATGCTGATTTATGTGAACATCATTCAAGAAAGATAAAATCAAGAGGAAGAGTGGTTGTATTGTCCATCATCCATTGAAGGTGGAGCATTGTTCTTTCAATTATTATCTTTGCTGAGTTGGCACTTGGCAAGTGGGGGTTAGTACCTCCAGTAGGTTTGTGCCTACGAACTTTAGGGGTTGGTGCTCCTTGTAGGTTGGTGCCTACTAAATCAGAATTAGGGGTTGATGCTCCTTGTAGGTTGGTGTCTACTAAATCAGAATTAAGGGTTGGTGCTCTTTGTAGGTTGGTGCCTACTAAACTATAAAATTGATGATTCAAGTAGGTTGGTGCCTACAATCTTTGTAATTTCATATAAAAACATAAAGTACAATTGTTGGTGTCAACTTGATCATATTGTGTCTTATTGCATAGTTGATATTGTGTTGAAGTTTAAAAGTTGATAAAGTTGAGAGGGTAAAAGTTTGTTGATATACTGATTCACGCCTCCCCACCCACACCCCGCACCTCCTCTCAGTATATCTTTGTGCTCTTCATGAAATCCCACCAAGCCACCTACAAATAAATGCTCGCATGTGCAAATGACCTAGTTTGTATGCAATGAAATAATTGCATGGGCAAGATCTTATACGATTACAAGACAATCTTCCCACATCCCTTATTATCATTCACATTTTACATGCTCCAAATCACCTCATCAAGAAGCTAATCATTTGAGTTATTTCAATTTTTAAATTTTTTTTACAAATTAATTATTTGTTTTTATACATGAAGAAAAATATATATTATATTTATATTTATTAATTTTTAATATATTTATGTAGTTATTATGAATATTTATATATATATGTTTTATATTATATATATTGTAGACATACCAGGCCACACCGAACCAGCAAAAAAAAATCACTGTACTGGCATACCCAAATTCAATCCCATACCTGAACTGGCAACTTAGAGTTGCTGAAATCCAGGTTACCACAGCAAAGGGTAAAAGTTCAGTTCAGAACTTGCTAAAAGGTTGGATGCAATTTTGAAAATTTTACAAAATAAAATATATTTTAGTTGAATGTAATATAAAAACACGGTCAAGTATATAAATATAAATAAAGACACATGTTATATCACGTAAATAAACATACAATAAATAAATGAGACTCCAATATTTAAGAAACAATGAGAAGGCTAAAGAGGTGGCTCATTTGTCCCCACATTAAAGGGGAATGTTGAAACTTAACTTTGATGGTGTAACCTAGGTGTTTCCAGTGCTGGTGATATCCTAGAGGATGATGATAAAGGTTCCTTCATTTCAGTCACAATGGTTTTTCTTTCTTTGCACCAACAACAAAACCAAGATTGTGGCTCTCTTGAAAGGAAACAAAATTGCTCATCTCCTTGGCTGCCAAACCATTGAAATTATGGACACCCACTTATGGTTATCTCAATCTGGGCTAAGGTGAAAGACAGTAGACCAAAATGGCATCTTGAGAACCTCCTGAGAGAAACAGGGAGCCTAGCAATGAGATTCAGATCAATCTCCCACAAACATTGCTATACAGAAGACAATAAACCAGCTGATCTACTAGCTAACATGAGAGCCCATATGTCTGTTTTCTATTCAGTAAATAGCACAAAATTTATCAGGATGACTGGATCTTTTACATCTTCTAGTCACTGACAAAGCAGGATGTATCCAGCAACAGGAGTTTGATATGATGACCTATTTGTTTGAAAAGCATTTATAATAAAAATGTTAAAAAAAGGAAAGGGAGAAAAGTTAAATAAAGATAGAAGCAAGCAGAATGGTATTAATGGGGAAACAAAATAACTCATTATTTCATCTCTTTTAGTCCTGCAGAGAGATCTCAATCTATCCCAATCTTTCTCCCCTTAATCCTAGCAATGTCAAGCACTTATGGGTGTATGCTGACACATGCAATTAGTCAGCAACTACCTGGATTAGGTTCTCCTATTCTTTTTGGTTCCATTACTGCCATCCCTTGCATTTCTACTGTTCCCTGAGGAAGAGTAAGAATTGTTAAAAAAGAATTGCCTTTTGATGGCCCTCTGTCAACCAAACAGTTAAGAATGTTGTATGTAATTGGGGAAAGGATGACTTTGAACTGGTTCAAAGCATCTTAGAAGAGTATAGGAGAGTTGACAACATGGGCATCAAGCACACTAACCCTATTTTTATGGTTCAAGTGAAAGTCTTATTTTTTAAATTGACCAAGAAATTGATGGAGGATATTTATTTTCCAGAAAGAGGAACTAAAAAAATTCCAGGCTACACAGCATGACGAAACCATGGAAGAAACCAGGGAAACTTTTTTTGAACCTACTCCTACATGTCCTGCTAGGCATTGGCAAGAGAGTTAAAACCCTTGACCGAAAGTTTGAAACCCTCAAACCCCATTTTCTGGCCTTCAACAAAGGGAGAAGTATCCAGGTGGATAGCAACGGCAAACTAGATTTAACTAGTTCCCTTCCCCATCTGGTATTGCATCAATTGCTGATGTCAGAGTTTAAAAGCCCTCAGCTTGCTGTGCAGCCCTTGGCCAGAGAATTTATTACGGATAAACCAATCCTCATGGAAGTTTTGCGAGTAAAATATCATTCCTCGTTGGAGCTTCTACACATGGGGTTTGATGAAGGGTTGTCTTGGTGAATCCACCATGTTTTGTCTATCAGAGATGATATGTTGGAATGGAACAAAAGGCATGAGGATTTTTTAGCTTCATTGAAAAGTAAAAATTCCTTTACTATCTTTGGAAGCCCTATAGTAAGTTGAAGAGATTGACCTAGACAAGGTAACAGGTGGCAAGAAAGTGGCACTCGAAAATCGATGATTGCCCAATGGAAAATAGTGAACCCTATGGATCGCCCTGGGAGGTTTCAGCAAACCCAAATTCAGAGTCGTTGCAATCAGATTCATTTGACAGCCCTTCTGCACCCATGATGGAGGCAGCAATGAGATTAATCTAGCAAACCATGTTCAAGTTCAGGTTGGGGCACCACAAAAGGTGACCAAAACCCTTGGGACTAAACCCCCTACTTGTATAGTGCAGGTGTTAGAATAATAATTCTCTATTGTTAATGGTCAATAATATACTGTTGCTACAGTAGTTAGTAGTTGAGGTAGTTAGACATCTTAAATGTCTACAGTAATCTACCTCCTCTATATATTGTAAGTTGTTCTCCTTGTTAATATAAGCAATTTTAAGCAATTCTCCTAGCTAAAATTGATTCATGGTATCAGAGCCAGATTGCTCAAAATCGAATTTTTAATTCATAAAAATCTTTTAAGATTTTTTAGGTCCTTTTGAATTAAAAATTTGATAAAATCTTCTTGAGAAACTTTCGAAGATTTTCTTGTGAGTAAAATTTTGAAATTTTTTTCGAAATCTCTGTATGTGGCTCTTGGAAAAATTTGTGGCTCCTGCATTTGAATGGAGGGTTTCTTTGTCTGAAATTTTGTGGGCATTTTTTTTTTCTCTGGAAGAATTCGAAGGAAATTTTGAAAACCCGAAGGCATTTTCGCGTTTTTGTCTTAAGCTGCGATTTGTTTCCTCCTACACATGATCTCCTCCTGAACATGTTTCATCTAGGCGCGAGATGTATTTTGTGGACTCTGTGGACGCGATTTAGCAATTTTTCTCAACCCTTCCGGTCGCGGATCCTCTTCCTGATCGAGTCTCTTTCTGGCGCGCGATGTGAAGAACTTCTGGCTCGCATTTTTATTACACGCATTCTTTTTTGGCCGCGTTTTCTATAAACGTGTTTCTCTGTTTTTTAAGCCCGCGTGTTGGCGCGATTTGAAGCTTCTTGGCTGCAGTTTTTTTCTTGCTTCTTGGGTGCTGACCTCTATTTTTTTTGTGGCGGGATGTACAGCCGCGCGAACTCTGTTACAACCGCGCGATGTACCTTTTGTTGGCCTTTTTTTTGGACGCGTGTTTGTCTGTTCAGGAGTCGCGTTTTTTTTTAGGCACGATTTGTATGTGTTCTTTGCCCGTGTTTCTTGTGACGCCCGCGCAATCTTTCATCTTCCATTTTGAGGCTTCTTCTCTGCAACTTTGACGCGTTTTGAGCCACGATTTTCCTTCCATTTGGCTCGCGTTTCTTCTCTTCTAGCGCGCATTTTTGATCCTCTATGTGTGCGCGACTGGCGTTAGTCTTAAAAGACTCTTTGAAGCACGAAAACTGGTCGCAGTTTGAACACGTTTTTTTGCATCTCTTTAAGCACAAATTTCTGACGACTTTAGACAAGATTCGTGCCCTAATCGCGACGTTTTGAGCCTATTTCTATGAAAACCAAACTTCAGTTTCTTCTTGCCACGATTTTGTGGAATTTCGAGCTGGTTCCTGCAACATTCTGGCTCATCCATGGCGGCTAGGGTTTCCAGAAGCTTCGTCTAGGGTTTTAACCCCTTGTTCCAAGGCGAAATTTTTTTTCTTTTGCAGATTCTTGGTGGGTTTTTAGAGATCTCAACTAGGTTGGTCTCCAATTTTTCTAGGTGCATCGTTTTTCGTGCCTCGAATTTTGTGCCAACAAATTTGCATTGTTTTTCGTGCTTGAACCTGCCTCAGTGTATTGAAACTCATGCCTTGAGTTTTGTGCTTTCAACCTCTTCTCAGTTCCTCATTTTTTGTGCCTCGAAAAGCGTGAAGATGGCTAGTTTGAACAACATTATGTTGGAGGGCAGTCAGCGATTCAATGGCAAAAATTATTTTTACGGGTTTTAATATTTTTTTTCCCTTTAAAAAAATCTGTATGGGTTTTCATAATTTTTTCCCTTAAAAAATTTCAGGAGGGTTTATAATTTTCTCCTCAAAAATTAAGAGTTTTTTCTGTATACCCTAGTTAGGGTTTCTATTGTTCGGGAGAGCTCTCTAATATTTGGTTTTTACCATTTTTTCCGAAAAAAACGATGATTTGTAATTTTCGGATTTCTGGGTTTGGTGATTTTTTCCTCAAAAATCGTACTTTGTTGCAGTCTGTTTTGGTCGCACCTGGAGTTGTTGGGGCGAACATCTGCACAACTGGCTTCTTGCAGTCTGTTCTCGGACGTCGTGCTAATCTGCAAAAGTTTCGATAGTTCGTCGATTTATCCTCAAAATTGTGGCAGTTGTTCTCGGTGTGTCTTTGGTTTCAGGGAGGGACAGCTTTGTTATCCAACATCAGGTTGGACGTTTTTTGGTCAGCAGTTCTGCGGTTTCTGGGAGGGTTGGTGGCAGACTCCTCTCAAGTGGCAAAGTCAATGGCAGGCTCTTGTCTCTTGTTGCAATGCTTTCTAAAGAAGGGGCAGCCTTCTCTATTTTTTTTTTTTCTTCTGGACAGTTTTTGGTACTCTTGGTCATTAACATTCTACAGATCCAAGGAGGGTCTCAGCAGTAGCAAAGTGTTCTGAAGAATTTTTGACCAAAAGCCCTGCAGATTGTTTTATGTAGGCTAGTTAGACGATTGACCATTAAGGGAGGGTGTTAGAATAATAATCCTCTATTGTTAATGGTCAATAATATACTATTGCTACAGTAGTTAGTAGTTGAGGTAGTTAGACATCTTAAATGTCTACAGTAATCTACCTCCTCTATATATTGTAAGTTGTTCTCCTCGTTAATATAAGCAATTTTAAGCAATTCTCCCAGCTAAAATTGTTTCAGCAGGTACTATGTTTGGAGTTCAATTTTTGCTGGATGGATGTGTGGTTTGGTGTCAAACAAAATTGAAGATAAAAATTTTGTCTTTAGTAATATGAAATCAAATATTCCATTGGTGTTAATTTATAACTTAGCACAAACTCAAATTTGAAATGAAAATAAAAAAATTTAGTGTTTAGGAAAGATTTTACATTTTAAGGCTGTGCATAGAGTTTTATTTGTTGTCTTATGACTCTTTATCTTTTCACTTGTAGATTTTGCATTTAAGGCTTAGAATAAACTTTTATTTGTGGTTTCAGTCTTTTGCTCTCATGATTTTTCCAGTTTTAGTTTTTCTGGGTTTTGTGTTCAATTCATATAAGTATTTAGAAAATTGATTAAAAAAATTGAAATATTAGGTCCAGCAAATCACACCAAAAAAGCAGACATATATACAGTAGAAGTTGATAATTATGATTAGAGAGCTATCAGCTTGTAGATATAAGAAAGCATGTCCCTATTAACATTATTCTACATTTTAATGGCAGTTTCAGATCTCCAGATTTCTGTGCAGGCATCTTCAGTGATTTTGCAGTTTTCTGATTGAACTCATAACCATGGCATCAGAGTTGCCGATTTCAGATTATCAGTTCAAATTTAGGTGCAGTGTTTTCCAAACAATGATAGAAGGTTCCAGTTTGCAATATAATAGTTGTGTCTGACACAACCTAGGCACAAATATTAGGTGCTGAAGCTACTCCCTACAGTGACATATCACTTAAAATTCAGTTACTACATCTTGGATACAAATTCAAAGTTATATTTTTCAAAGAAGTATTTGATGCTTAATCTTAGTTGACAATAATTCATCTCACTGTACTTACAAACAGATTCTGCTGCACATAATACTAAATACAATTCAAGACCTAAATCACGGTGGCATTGCCAACAAAACCTAATATAGGAAGAACCAAGTTCCATGCAATTGTGAGAAACTTTATTTTTGAGACAGTCTCTCCCCATATGAGAGAAGAGATGTGCCCTGAGAGAGATTTCCTCGAAGAGGAAGCTGATTTAAGTGTCAACTGTGCTAGACCTTCAAACCCTTATGGAATGTCTTTTCTATTTAGAAGTACAGTGCCCAATACATACCTTGAGGATTGGGGAGTTTATTTTATAGTTTGTTTATTTTCAAAAAGCCAATACCAAGAATACTTGTAGTCTACTTGATGACAGTAATGGCCTTTTATATTTCAAAGTCCTTTATGTCTCACGAAAATACTTGTTCAGTGCCCAATACATAGCTTGAGGTGTTCCATTTTATGGTTTGTTTATTTTCACAAAACCAGTACCAAGAATACTTGTAGTCTACTCCATGAAAAGTAACCCATAACAAATCTCTAGCTTCACTAAATTCATTTTTCCATACATAAGAAAGAAAGATACCAAGAGAAGCCCAGAAAATTAATCTCCAAAAAAATATTATAAAAGTTATAACTATCTCATTAGCTAAAGCTGCAAAACAGACCCATTAATCCACAAAATATTCCAGCTATCTTTTGAGCTTAAACTGTAAAACAAACCTGATGAGTAAATCTGCGATTCGGGCTACCAAACAAACGGGCAAGCCCAAAGTCACCTAACTTTAGTTGGCCATCAGGTGCTATCAACAAGTTGTTTGGTTTCATATCCCTGTAAAATTAAAACCATGCATTACAAACTTCTAAATGGACTTGGACATACCTGTGACATACTAGAAATTGCAACTAACAAATTTAACAATTAGCTAAGATGCAACCTTGTTCCAAATAATTGAGGCAACAACTTAAGCTGCCAAGTGCCAACAGTTACCTGTGTAAAACCCACTTTCTATGGCAAACAGCGAGGCCTTTCAATGTCATCTGCATATATGATTTTATATCAGCCGGAGAAAGATGTATGTTTCGGTCTTTTATGACTGTCTCAAGATCACTCTCCATGAACTCAAACACAATATGTAAATTCCGTTTGTGTGGATAAGCATCTATAAGCTGTATTATATTTGGATCCTTTAGCTCCTTCAACAATTTTATTTCTCGCAAGGCAGTCACATGAACACCTTCCTTGGCATCCCCAAGATGAATTTTCTTCACTGCAACAGTTTTGTTTGTCTACATAGCATATCACAACCTGTAAGAATTTGAAAAAAAAATACAGAACTAAACAAAAGGTAAGATTGAATCTGGCACAAACCAGCACAAATTTCAAACATTTAAATGAATACAACAAAATCACTAATGAATGAACAATTCCTAAAAATGAAAATGTACATCTAGAACTCACAGAACTGCTGAACTTGCACCAACACCTATATCTTTAAAGCTCTGAGAGTTAAAAACAAGTACTGAACAAAACAATCCCCTACATAAAAATAAATAAAGAAAACATTAAAAAAGACACCTATGAAACTTAGGCCACGCAAGATAGCTACAAAATTGTCAATAACTTATCTGCAAGGGCAGGAGGGGCAAAAAGGTTAAAAGGAGTGGTACAAATGAAGACAGAAAGTGAAAAAACATGATGTAAAAGCTGCCATCCAATGCAAACAAATTTCTTCTTAGACGGCCATGGTAGTTTCTATGCAAGGAGAATATTAATTTGGAATGAAATCCTATCATTGCATACAGCTTATCAAGTGCTTTCTTATAGCAGTACATACAGGCAGCATCTTGTCTTCTTTTGACTTGCAGGCAACCAGAATAAATAATAATTAATTCTCACAATACTGCATAAGGCAAGTAAATATTTTATCTTACTGCGACATGCCAACCTGTTTAAACAGACTCAACTCTATTCTTATAATTCTATAGGCAAACACATTAATAAACTTCTAACTGTTGCCCTAATCTAAAATGAAATCTCATTCCATGTGCCATAGTTGCAAGATGACAATATTTGAAGTTCAAATTGGATGGAGGAGGAAGTTTATCCAACCAATGGATGGCACATCACTATCAGTTATTGTCTAAGGAATACTACCAGACTCAACAGGATAAATCTATTGTATAGAAGGATTCCAATACTTGGCCACATTTTTACAAAGATGAACCATGGTTGATGTTGGGATGCTGCCATAATATGCACAAATTACAAGCTATGATATCACAAATCCAACTTATTTTGACTAAACTGACAAATTAAAAAATCTAACATATTATAGAGTTTGCAAGGATGTTTCTATCCATGATACCATGTTGGTAAACTTTCACTAACATTTGGGGAAACACCCTGAAAAGAACACAGTTACTCTACAATTGACAACTAACAGATCATTACCATACACATTTTGGATTTCACGAAGATTGAAGCAACGACTAACAAGCACCAAGAACAGACACAAATTCAAAAATATGCCAAGTTACCGAATTGTTTGGATTAACTGCCGATTCCGAGTACAGTACGTCCCGGAATCGGATAGATTTTGGAAACTCTGCAAAATCGGAAAGGTTTCAATTTTTTCGAGTCTGAAACATTTCTGGGTTCACCTGGCCGAATCCTGATGAATCCCTAGTCGATGTGGCGATTCTAGAGCATTTCAAAGATGATTTTTTCACATGGTAAAAAACGAAAACCTAAAAGGAGTAGATTTTGACGGCAAAAGAGGACGTGGGGTTGCAAGGAGAGAACACAGGGTGAACAAGGAGAGGTCGCGTCCACCACAGTCCGCATCAGCCACAGTCCAAGTAATTTTGTAGGTTTTTAATAGTTAAAAATTAAAACATTAAATATTTTGAATCCCTAATTTTTTTCTTTGCAGTTTAAATTTATCAATTATTATTAATATTGTTTAATAGTTTTAATTTTTAAAACTTTATAATATTTTCATCATTATAGAATTTATAATACATTATTTATTATTAATTAACATAATGATGAAAATATTAAAATTTAAAAGTTTGAAGTTTAAATTTATTGATATTAATTATTTTATAATGATTATTAAATAACATAATATAAACAATTTGTACTTGTATTTGTATTTATTATTTTAATTATTAATATTTTATTATTTTGTAGTTTAATTTATATTAATATATTACTAAATTAATAATTAATATAATAGATGTAAATGTTAAATAATGATTTTTTTGATTAAGAACACATGATGAGCGCGGCCAGTTAGGGTCGGCCTGCATGTGGGCTTCTGATGTTTGCATGAGCATTTGGAGTGCGTTCCTGCTTTCTTCTTCTCGGGAGCTTTCAGGGGTGGGTCTTCTTTGCTATTTTGGCGGTAGTAAGGCATTGTTTGCTGAATCGGGGGGCGCCCTGGTTTCTTCCTTTGTTTTTCCTTGGCCACGCAGTTTGGTGAGTGGCGCATGCTGTCCAGGGGGTGTCTACTCGCCGCTGGAAACCAGTAAGTGGGGCCTTCGCCTGGTGCGGGCTGTGTTGGTTCTGAACCGAGTGTAGTGTGAGCTAGGGGCCGTGGGTGGGGTTTAGGTGTGGGGTGTGAAGCGGGGAGGGAGTTTTGGGGTGGGCGTTGCGACAAGTGTTCCCTGGTTGTGCCTTCTTTTGTGGTGGAGTGGGGTTGTGAGGTGAGTCTTCCCGTTTTGATTCTCTTCTTGTTCTCGGGGTTTCAGTGGTTTTTGCATGTCGGAGTAGGGCATTTTTATCCTTTATGTTGCACGGGGAATCGTCTGGGGTTGGCCCCAAAATGGATTTCCGATAGGCGATTGGTTCGAAACCAACTCTTCAAAACTCGAAGGTTTTTGAGAATGATCTTTTTTCGGTGGAACCTGAGCAAGTTGGGACGGGTCCGGCAGGAGGGCCTAGAATTCCGAAGATTAATGGGTGCCTTGAACGATGTAAAGACAGGCCGAGTGTTGTCATTCCGATGGAAATGATGGCTGAAGACATTGATTATTATTCAAGGCATTCTCTCTACTGCAAATTCTTAGGCTTGAAAATTTCTTTGCATTTCTTGGAGGCGTGGGCTCAAAGGACGTGGATGCCTGAAGGAGAGATGGAGATCCGTCTCCTGGCACATAACTATTTCATGGTTTCCTTTGATTGTTTGGCAGATCGGAATAGAGTTTTTGAAGGGGGCCCATACTTTTACAACCAGGTGGGCTTGTTCATTAAGCCATGGCATGCTGGCTTCAACCCGGCGGAGGAACTCCCAAATCGTGTCCCAGTTTGGGTTCGTCTCCCAAGGCTCCCGGTGGAATGTTGGCATGAGGATGTGTTGTACTTATTAGCCTCAAAGCTGGGGAAACCTGTGGGTTCATCTCAACAAATGCAATTCAAAAAGGTAATGACTTTTGCTCGGTTCTATGTTGAAATTGATTTAAGTAAGCCACTGCCAGATTCATTAGAAGTGAGTGTAGGAGATTACTCATGGGTGCAACAACTTGATTATGAAACGCTTCCTTTCCGTTGTCGTTTCTGTCATGAATATGGTCACCTCCAGCGTAGATGTCCAAAGGCCAAGCCTTTGGAGGTTCAATCTTCTCAGCCTTCGGCTAATCCGCCCAAGGTGGATAAGGGAAAGGATCCCGTTCAGAGTTTCGATGGTAGAGAGGATGGTTTTATTCCAGTTCGAGGCCGAAACAGAAATAAAGGTCATAAAAGGATTTTGAAGGACAGGCAGGAGGAGGACACCTTCAACAGGTTTGAGGTGTTGGAGGACCTAAGTCAGCAGGAGGTGAACCCAAGATTTTTGGATCTAGATCATGGGACTTTGGATATGGATCTACATGACCCTCCAGTTGATTCGCTTACCCCCCAACAGGGGGGGGGAGAGGGAATACCATGCTTTGATGAGGCCGGGAAAGTACCTAGTCAGGCTTTGCCCAATTCAGAAGTATCTTTATCTCCGCCTACTGAGGGGATCTTGGCTTCAGGGACAGATCGACTGTTGGAGGTTCCGGATGGGCTGGGTGGTAGTGCTGAGGTTGTGAAAGATAATGTGAACAAGGTTCTCCTCCTGCAGAAAGTTGGTTCAAAAGTGGGTAAGAAGAGTGTCAAGACGTCCCCTCAGTTGGGGGTTTTGCAAAAAACCCTCAAGAAGGGGGGGCCAAAGAAAACCACTAAGCTGGGAAGGAAGAAGGACGAGGAGAAGATTAGGATGATAGGGGAGACTTTGGTGGAGTCAGGGTCAGTCAAGACTCTAGATTCACATTTTTCATGTTCCTCGAAATGATAGTTCTCTCTTGGAATGTAAGGGGCTTGAACAGTGGCCCTAGACAAAAAGCTGTTCGGGATTTGATTAGGAGTCATTCGCCTGATGTTCTTTTTCTACAGGAAACCAAGCTCTCTGTGGAGGGTATGTTGGATTTAGCTCCAAAGTTATGGAGGAATGGTGATTGTCAGTGCATTGGTGCTCAGGGGTCTTCTGGCGGGGTGGCGTGCTTATGGAACCCAAGGAAGATCTGCCCCCTTTGGTGGGTGTCTTTTAAGTCTTCCCTTTCCATGGTGGCCTCTTGTTTTATGTCTAGGGAAATTGGTCTTTTCTCCAATGTGTATGCGCCTGTGGAGTTGCAGGGGAAACAACTCTTGTGGTCCAACATTCGTTTAGTTCGCAGCCTTTTTCCTTACCATCCTTGGATTATTGGCGGTGACTTTAATGCTATCATGGAGCTTGCTGAGAAGAAGGGTGGCATTGCAAGGTTGGAGGCTTCAGCTTTGTTGTTCCAGGATAATGTCTCTGCTTTGAACCTTGTGGATATTAAGCCGGCCATTGGTCTTTTCACTTGGAATAACAGGAGAACTGGTGACGCTTCTATTTATGAAAGACTTGATAGATTTATGGTATCTAGCTTTTGGCTAGGGGACAGGTGGCTGACAAGCTCAGAAATTCTGGATAGTCGTGGTTCTGACCATTGGCCTATTAAGTTGGTGGCTGATATGCCTCAACGCAATGCTCGCCCGACCTTCAAGTTCCAACTCATGTGGCTTAGGGATGAATCTCTTCATGATTTGCTCCATGGCTGGTGGGTCCGGGGGAAGCCAGCTTATGGCACTGCTATGTACTCTTTCTCAAAGAGGCTCCAGTATGTTAAATACAGTTTGAAAAGATGGAATAGGCAACATTTTGGCAATTTATTCCAGGAAAAACAGATGGCACAAGATAATCTGGATCTAATCACCAGGCAGATTCGTGATCAAGGCCTCTCAGAGGAACTGAGGTTGTCAGAGACAGCTGCTTTAAAAAAGCTTGAGGAATGGGAGTTAAGGGAAGAGATTTTTTGGAAACAGAAGTCTCGTATTGATTGGCTTCAGGCTGGTGATCGGAACACTTCTTTTTTCCATAACTCAGTTAAGGATCGGAGACAAGGTAATGCTCTTTCTTCTATCTTGCTGCCTAATGGGGAAACTTTGTCCTCTTCAGCTTCTATTTCTGCTGAATGCATTCGGTATTTCTCTTCCCTTTTCTCTGAGGATTCACCTCCTGCGGAGGAGGAGGAAGCAAGGATTTTAGATTGTATCCCCAGGCTTGTGACTAATGAAATGAATGATTCTTTGCTTGCTCCCATTACCTTGTCGGAGCTTGAGAATGTTGTGTTTCAGATGAAGAAAGGTAAAGCACCTGGACCTGATGGGTTCCCTGTTGAATTTTATCAGGAGTTCTGGGAAGTGATTAAATTGGATCTTTTGGAGGTTGTCCAGGAATCTTTTATGCATAAGCAAATGTTGAAATCCCTAAATGCTACCTTTTTAGCTCTTATTCCTAAGGTGGTGGGAGCTAATTCTCTGGATAGGTTTAGACCTATTGCTCTTTGTAATGTGGTGTACAAAATTATTACTAAGTTGATTGCGGAAAGGATGAAACCATGGCTTGGGGATTTAATCTCTGAGGAACAGGGGGGTTTTGTTGCTGGCAGACAGATCATGGATGGGGTGGTTATTGCTGCTGAGGCCATACACTCTATGGAATCTTCGAAGGTGAAATCTATGTTTATCAAGCTGGACATGGCTAAAGCTTATGATCGTGTTAAATGGAACTTTCTGTTTAAGATTCTTAGAGCTTTTGGCTTTGCAGAGGGCTGGATTGATTGGGTTAAAAGTTGTGTCACTTCCTCCTCCTTTTCAGTGCTTATCAATGGTGAACCCACGTGCTTGTTTGGTGCTTCTAGAGGCCTCCGACAGGGAGATCCCCTATCCCCTTATTCATTCTTCTTGCTGAAGGCCTGGGAAGACTCATCCGCGCTCAGGTTGCTAGCGGCTTGCTTCAGGGTTGGAGTTGGGGTGAAGATCTTCCCCCTCAGTCTCATTTGCAGTTTGTTGATGATACTGCCTTGATGGGAAGGGCTAAGGTTGAGGAGGCTCTCAATTGGCGTCGTGTGTTGGATTGTTACTTGGCGGCTTCTGGGCAATGCATAAATGAGGGGAAGTCTTTTATATACTTCTTCCACACTCCTAAGGGTATTCAAAGGAGAATTGCTGGTATCCTTCGCTTTCAGATTGGCTCGCTTCCTTTTTCCTATCTGGGAATCCCTCTTGCTGTTCGTTCTCTCCCCAAAAGATTTTGGCAGGAGACTCTTGATAGGTTCAGGGGACTCGTCAGTCACTGGACCTGCAGGTGGCTTTCTTCAGCAGGAAGAGTGACTCTTCTAAAGTCTGTGGTCCAAGCTCTCCCTGTTTACAAGTGCTTTGTTCTTTCTGCGCCTGCAAGTTTTATTAAAGATTTTGAGAAATTGTCTCGCCAGTTTTTGTGGGCTGGTAATCTTCTTCATAGAAAATGAAGTTTGGTAAAGTGGGATGCTGTTTGTAGGCCAAAACAAGAGGGGGGTCTTGGTCTACGGCGGACTGACTTGAATGGGCAGGCATTGGCTGCTAAGTTGTATTGGCGTTGGTGTTCTCAACAACACGTGCTGGGCTAAAATTCTGACCTTCAAATATTTGGGGGCGGTGGATAGTAGGGAGGTTGTAAGATTCAATATGGGGGGGAAAGGCTCAATGATCTGGAGTACCCTTAAACGTGGTGCCAAGCTGGTTAAACAGGGTCTTTTTTGGATTTGTAATGGGGGTGGGGAGGCTCTCTTTTGGCATGACTCTTGGGATGGACACCCTCCCATTGTGTCCTCCCACCCCCATCTCCAAGCTTTGTGCCAGTCTTTCGAGGAGGCAGGTTGAAGTCACGTGGCGGATTTTAAATTTCAACATTCTTTGGGTCAGACTTCTGTGGCCAGGTGGAAGGACCCCTTGGTCTGGCCGCCTGGTGGTACGGTTGAGGATCGTCAAGAGCTTGCTACGATCCTATCGGGGCGTGCCTGTAATTCTCTCCATGGGGGTGATGTTCTTGCTTGGGGTCCTGACTTGAAAGGCAAATTTTCGGTTGCTTCTGGCTATCAGGTGTTGGACAAGCAGCGTTTTGGGAGCTCCCAGGTTTCTTGGTGGAAGCATGCTTGGAATAAATTTGCTTGGCCTAAGAGTAATTTTTTCTCTTGGCTCGTGATTCATGGTAAATGTCTTACTTGGGACAACCTTTGCAAACGGGGGTTTCAGGGCCCCTCAGTGTGTATTTTGTGTGGTCAGCATGAGGAATGCATATCGCATCTCTTTTTCCAGTGTCCTTTAGTGAGGACTATCTGGCATTACTGGTGGAATCTTTGGAGCTTACCGTGTTGCCATGTCTCTTCTTTAGAGGATCTTTGGAAAAGACAGGGTTCTTCTCCTGCCTCTACCTCTTTCCTCAAAATTGCTTGGAGCATTGGACCTAGCTTGATTATTTGGCAAATCTGGTTGGAGCGCAACAGAAGAATTTTTCTAGATAAAAAATTGCTTATGGGGCAACTCTGGAGTCGAATTTTGGGCGTTTTGCAGGAGACTTTGACTGCGAAGTGTGACTTGTCGGTGCCGATTGATCCTAGGGACTTGGGTGTTGTTAATGCCCTGGGCCTTGACACTGGGGTCAAGGGTAATTTGAGCAATGTGCGTCGTAGTCGTGGGCGTGAAAGGGTTGTTCGTGAGGGCTTTTGGTGCCCACCTGCTCTAGGGGAGCTAAAAATTAATACTGATGGGTCATCTAGGGGTAATCCTGGGCATGCTGGTGTTGGTGGCATTGGTAGAGATAGCCTTGGGGTGGTGGTTTTCTTCTTTGCCACTTATCGTGGTCTGCAAACCAATAATCTTATGGATGCGAGTGCTATTCTCTTGGCACTGGAGCGTGCAATGGCCCTTGGATGGCGGAGGATAGTTTGTGAAGCTGATTCCCAGGTGGTTATTGATATGTTGAATAATCGCAATTTAGTGGATACGAATTGGCAGTTGGCTGTGGTTGTAAAACAGATTGTTTCTTTGAGCGATTCTTTGGAGTCCATCATTTTCCGCCATATTCCACGGGAGTGGAATCGTGTGGCTGATGGGCTTGCTAAATGGGCGTCAGAAAAGACTGATTCTTGGTATGTGGATGATTGGGACAATCTCCCTGGAGATATGGCACCTGTTCTTGAGGAATGGGTTGCTGAGGATTTGAGATGCTTTTTGGTTGTGAATTAATTCTTTCTGTTTTGGCCCCTTGTGGCCTCTTTCTTCTCATTCTGTAATGCTGTGTTGATTCAATAAAGTTTTTACCCTCTTTTATTAAAAAAAATAATAATAATAATAATAAACTTATATTAATATTAAATAATTGAAATTTGAATAATTAATTATTAATTGAAATTCTATATTAATAATTTATTAATTATTTTTAAATTTTTAATATTGTATATATTAAATTATTAATATATTATATTATTAATTATTATTATTAATTATATTATTAATTTTCATATGTTACTAGTAGTATTAGTTCAATAATTAATAATTAATATTATAAAGTATAAATTATAATTCTTGTTTAGCAAATACATGATATGTGGTTTCTAAATTTAATTCTTGTTTTTACTTTTTAAGCTGCAAATATGTATATATTTATGATTTTTATATGTTTTTTGTATGGACATACCCAAACATACCCAACTGCCAAAAAAAAATTGTCACACCGATGTATCGTACCCGCATACACATACCCAATTTGGCAACTTAGAAAATATGGCATTTATGTAAATCAGATCAGAATTAAATATTAACTAAAAAAAATATGCAAGATATTTTGGAATTGATGAATCATTGGAAACACTAGTGCAATTAGGTACTTCCCATCCTCACATATCAGAGTTTCAAAGCAATCCCCCAAACTGAATTAGTTTTCCCAATTTGTCTTTTGCAAAACAATTTCATGGGAAATTATTTCACTTAAAAGAAAAACAATCATGACTTCGTCACAAGTGACAATTTTAAGAAAGTTACCAATGGATGTGATGGTGAGTATAGTGGCGTCTTAGGCCACCAACATGGGTTTGATTCATGCATGCATGGTTCAGGCCAAGTACAAGTACTGTGTGAATTTATCAGAAGAGTTCTCCTAGTTGCAGTAGCTTAGCCAAGCAAGAGTTTGTTGGCTCATGAAGAATAGATTTCATGGCTTCTGGTGCATTGCTAGAATAATATACAGTGAACCACGGGGACGCGTTTCCCCCCAAAATATGACCCGTTTCGGAAACGGGGACGTCCCGGGGACGGGGGGACGGGTACTTGGCGTCCCCCGCCGTCCCGCCACCGCCACCAAAGCGCCGCCGGAGACGGGGAGACGGGGAGACGTCTCCAAGTTTCCTTAGGAGACGTCTCCAAGTCACCAAGTCTCCTTGGGAGACGCCCAGGAGTTTCTTGGGAGACGCCCAGGAGTTTCCTGGGAGACTAGGAGACGCCCAGGAGTTTCCTGGGAGACTAGGAGATGTGTTCCATGAAGGTTTGTCTGGCTTTGATGGTCTTAATTTGGGTTTTATTGTTAATGCAAAATGATGTACACCATGAAGGTTTGTGTGGGTTTGGAGGTCTTAATTTGGGCTTGGCGGCGGGGGCTCCGCCCCTCGACCCCGCCCTGTATCGCGACAGGGAGCGCGCCCAGGGCGCTGCCCCTGACTCCTGAGGGCGCCGCCTCAGACCTGGGGGGCGCTGCCCCAGACCGGGCGCACCTGGGGCGGGCCTTGATTCCCCCGCTGCCAGACCCCCGCAAGGGGCACTGCCCCTTGACCCCACTAAGGGCGCTAACCCTCAAACCCATTAGGGGCATTGCCCACAAACTCCCATTGAATTCATTTGATTTTCTAGGTACTCTCCACTAGTTACCTTCAATTTTACAAAAACAATTTCATTTGTCAAATTTTATTTAGCAATTAGCATTCAAGATATCTTCGTATTTAGATTTAGTATTTCAAATTTTGCTATGTTATAATTTTACTAATTAGTAATTTGAGTAATTTCCTATAGTTTCATTTGAAATGTAATTCTTATATTGTTATACTGTTATACATCCTTTCAAAACTAGTTTTTCAAGTACTATAAGTATATTTATAACTATATCAGCACCACCACCCCACCACCCCGCCGCCGCCGTCCCCCCGCCGTCTCCCCGCCGTCCCCAAACTTAGGCCCTTTGTCCCCCCGTCTCCGAAACGCGTTTCCCCGTCCCCCCGTTTCCCCGTCCCCCAGGCCCGTGGAACACTGATAATATAGAATCCCACACTTGCCAAGCCAGCTGAATGTAATGCTAGACTCACCCCTCAAGGGCTGTCATGCTTGCATGGACAAGGCGATGCTATGGAGAGCTTCTCTAGATAAGGAAAGCCTAGCATAAACACCTCAAACATGATCCAATCGCACTCGTAACATGGGAATTAAAAAAATCAAATGGCACAAACCAAATAGCAAAGATGAGTAACTAAGTGATATGGACAGCTTGGGAAGAATTGTCATTTTCATAGTGAAAAAAAAAATTAAATGTAGTTGCTATTTCAATGTCCTAAAACTATTGCATAGAATTACAAATCAACCATTAAAGTTGAGCTAATAATGCTGCAGAAAAGAATTTAAAATGCAGATATAACACAAGGCAAATTGAAAATGGGATAGCAAGTTAAGTAGGCTTGATTGTGGTTGCAAGTCTATCAATAAGTGCGCTTGAGCCAGATTAATATTAGGATGAATGAACTCCCAATCAGTCCCAGTTACCGGGGAGAAGTCCCAACAGTAATACTAATAACTGATGCCATATAATGTTTCATTTCACTTGTTTCAATAATTCAATCCCACCTCTCCACCCCAATGAGCAATGAGTACCAAGTGGAATATTCAAGCTCGTATTAAGATGGGGCATTTATACAAATGGTGGCCCATGTTTAACACCTGGCAGGCACTCCTGATGCTTAAGCAGTCATCGTGTTAAAACTGATTGATGGGTGTGGTGGAAGAAATGGCTTTCACTGAATTCTTGATCTACATATGCCAAACCAGATGGCTTATTGACTAAAGGAAATTTCCATACTGTAGTGAACATAGCAAAAAGTCTTATTGGATGAAGACCTGCTCCCAACGAATCAAAATTAGTGGGGCATTGACCTATTATGCCAATAGGTTAAGCACAGGTTAAACAACCAGCAGGCATGGCCCCCACATTAAAGTGATCTCCAGGTTAATGTAGCCTGACAGGCATCGTCGAAGAGTCGGCATACGACAAAGCGGCTGGTTTCTTGACCAGAAACAATTTCAGTACTATTATGGACATTGTAAAAACACGATCAAAATGGCTTACTAACTCAAAATGACCCACTAAATCAAAAATGCAATCAAGACAGGTTCCGCGCAAGGCCTGCCACATAGTGCCTCGTCTCCAAACAGAGACGTTTAGCATTTCGAAAGGGGGTAAAAACTGATCCAAAATTTCTGTACACTAGACACAACTATACTTCTTCGTTTTCGCAGAATGGCTTGGCTTGACTGTTTACACACTCCCATACAAACTAATTCCATATAATCCTAAACCCTAAAAGCATTTAAAAAAATATATGAACAAAAAGAACCCAACAAAACACCCTAGAAGAAAATTTCAATGACCTAAAATTCCTCCTTCAGAATTACCATGAAACAACAGAATTCCAAACAACCAAAATCTCTTAAAAAGCAAAAAAAAATGAACAATACCATTAACAGTTTAACTGCAAAAGGATCAAAACAAAACACCAGTTCAAAAATGAATAATAATAATAACTTACCAGAGTATCAAAGGCCTTGTAGACAGTACCATATGTACCCTGTCCTAAAGTGATACCCTTTTTGTATCTCTCTGAGGGATCGGCGGGTCTCACAAGCCCATTAGAAGAAAGACCATAATTATTACTAATGTTAGTATTGCTGTTGTTACTGATGGGTTCAGGGTTCGACTCTCCATCCGAACTCGGTTGCTTGTTCAAGTCCACCATGTTATTCAGTATTGGCGATATGTTTCGCAAGCTGTGTGATTCCCGGTTGTTGTGTGATGATTATATATTACTGTTTGTTTTCTCTTGGATCCTCTCTATTTTCCTTCACATTTTTTCCTCCTGAAAATGTTGAAATGTCTGAGAGGAGAGGAGGATGCCAAGAGAAGAGCAGGGACCAACAAGGAATCGGAGTTTCTCTCGTGCCTGCCTTTGTTTTACATAGTACAACGACCTTTTTAGCTTCCAATAGTATAACTAGCAACTGTACCCAAAGGTTGAATGGCATGCCTATAGTTTTGGAAAGAAAATCTAGACATTGAGATTTAGGAAAGATGAGCTGTAATGGATAAATAGAGTGAACGTTGTTAATGTTGTCTTTGGTAAGTATGTTATTATAATTTTATTTATTTATCAATTATATTTCTGAATCATATTATGATAGTATTTGTATTTGTATGTAAAAAAATCAATTATATTTCTGAATCATATTATGATAGTATTTGTATGTAAAAAAAAATTATTAAATATTGCATATGTAATTTATTAAATAATTAATATTAATTTTCTTGTTTTTAGGAGAGTCATAATTAATTGTTAATTTTTAAGAGAATGTTTAAGTTTTAATTTTAGTAGGAAGAAAAATAAAATGATGTGATTGGTCTATTGACTTCAATTTTTTGTTTGTTTCTATTACTAGAAGAAAGGACCCAAATTATAGCGGCCCAAACTATAACCAATGAAAAATATTTTATGTGATTACACTTTATTTTCAATTTAAATGATATATAATAAAAAAAAAAAGTTAATAATTGTTTTAAATAATATAAATTAAAATTAAAATGGGGTCACTTAGAACGGATTTCCATTTATTTATGGTTGATGGGATTGGGTGTTTGTCTTGAAACAATTTAGAAAAACTATTTTTTTTAATACATGCCTACATCTCCAACATACATGAAAATTGATTTTTTTTCTAAAAATTACATGTATGTATATCAATGTTTTGAATGTTTTGTCTATATATATGTTTTTTATATATATGTAGGTCAATGTTTACATGTTTTTTAGATATTTTATTTGTTCAAGAGTTATTTTTTAAGTAGATAAAATGATCAATAAAATTATTATAGAGTTGTTAATGTTTGGTATTTTTAAAATAGGTGTATATAAAATATTAATAAATTATTTACATTATATTAACAGCCCCAAGGTTTGCATGTTACTTTATTTTCTAAAATATCTAGTTTTTAAAAAAAAATAAGTATTTTTTTGATAATTTAAAAATATTCAATGAAACAAAACAAATTATTTACTTGATATGTTTAGTTTTTTTAATTATAGAGGGTTTAATTCAAACTACTCAAATACAACAAGGTTGAGTTGTTGTGAAGTTCATGTCAAATGCTTACATGATAATTTTGTTCTTTTAAGTAAAGACAAATTGAGAGTAACACTAGTGATCAAACTTGTGTTAGGCATGGAACTATTGACCATTTTCTAAATTGCTAGTTATGGTGTTGTTATTTTTGTCATTAACACCCTATCTAGTGGCTATAATGTTGGAGGGGGCATTAGAGTATGATATTGAACAAGAAGATATGCTAGATGAGGTTCTATCCTTGCTCCCTCTGCTACTGTCTCTACTTACTCTACTATTGGAAAATGATCAAATAATTTGGTTCAATGAAAATACATGAAATTTATTTATTAATTGATTTTCATAATTAGAAAAGGAGGCCATTAGAAAGAATAAGAACACCATTGCATCATTCTTTAGTATTTTTGGATTTGATGATGCATGGATAAGAGCAAGTAGAGACCTATAAAAAAGGCTTAGTTTTGGTTTGTTGGTGCAGGGGCACCTAGTCAAATTGTGCAATGTTAGTCTAATGTTGAGTTTTTGTGTTGTTGAGTCGTGTTGAATGTAATAAGGTCATAATAGACCATTTTCAATGTAATAAGTCATGTGGGGTTGGTATTAGATAGGGTTGTCAAATTTTGGTCAATTTTGCAAATGTTGTCATAGTGCAAAAAGGCAAAAAATGGGAATATGAAGAATCAAATGATGAAGGTTAGGAGTTAGTTTTTTTCAGTTGGGGAAGGTTTGGGATGCTTTAAAAATAATTGGTACACGTTGGTAAAAGGTTGGAAGTTGTAAATCTCAATTTTGAATATCAAACAACACTCTTTTCATGTGTTTTTCATAGAAAATTTGTTGTTACAGGCTCTTGTATGGCCTGGTACGATCAAAACGTGCAATTTTATGAGTTGGAATTGGTAGAGGGATGAGTTAAGCTTCTTTTGGTTTTGGATTGAGAGTTTCTCATTAATTTTTGAAGATTTTATAAAAGATTTACTGAAACTAGTTCTAGAAACCCTGTTTTGAGGGTTTGAAAGCAAGAAAAATGTAGAACTCTCCATTCCACCATTGAAATATTGTCAAACTCATTGGAATGGAGGTAGATTAGGTGTATTTTGTGCTTACTAGGTTGGCAGGAGCAGGGATGTGGTTTTGGGCAAGTTAGGTTGATGCCCTAGTTGGTTTTCTTCATGATCTTAAGCAAAAGTGATGCCTAAAGGTAGGGTTTTGTTGAAGAGTTGTTAAGAGGCCATTCTAGGTGATGAAAAATGCATGTGCAGACCTAAATGGATGTGTCTAAGGTTTTGGAATGGATTTTTGGGGTCTGGAGTGTGTGGAATCAATAAGAGCCATGTTGTAGGAGCCTAATTAGGCCTAAGTGCAAACGTAGCAGCAAAGATTTGAGAGTCTTGTTCCAAAGAAACCCTAGGATATTTTGAGATATGTTTCAAAAAGGTGTAATGGGTATTTAAACTGGTTTTGGTTTGTGGTTAGGAGTTATTTTCTGAAAATTATGATCAAATTACGGTGAATTTTTGCCCTTTAAAGCCTATTGTCAAACGTGGCAGCAAGTATTTGAAGGGTTTGTTACAAAGAAACCACCCCTGCACTTTTGATATGTTTAGAAACTTGGAAAAGGGTATCTAGAATGGTAATTGGTTTGTGGGTTTTCAATTTCTTTTGAAAGTTATGTTGAATTTTCATTGTTTGGAATGCTACAAGCGAAGTTGATGAAACTGTGAGAAAGTACCAAGTTGAAATTTTCAAAGTTAAAATTTTGTCCAAAGTTGATTGATTCATGGTTGGTTAATGATCTCCCTCCATGCTCTGCATCATTTGTGTTACTAAAAACCTCTCCATGTAAGAATTGTTTGCAAGATAATTATTAACAAATAGGTTTAAATAACTATTTAGATTTGAAAACTATCTACTAATTAAACAATGCACCACCATTTATTCACTAACTATGGTGTAATATAAAATTGGATAAAATCATGAACCTCTATAGTAACAAATATTTAACTAAAAACCCTTCTTATCATTTAAAATTTGCTAACTCTTGGTCAAACACAACTAAAATAGAGCAAATCTACAATTTTATATTGAAAATCTAATGTGATTAGAGGTTCAAATCACTGGTATCACATTGAAGATCATTCTATTATTCATGACTAAACTTGTCAAGGTGTGACAATTGAAAAAAAATAAGAATGCACTCTTCAAACACTCTGGCGTCATACAAATTTGCAACCATACAATCCTCTTTGTTGAACTAAATGAGGAATATTGATATAGATTGCTAAAAATCAATGAAGATTGCATGAAAAGGAGAAAATATGTTTGAATTTGATTAAAAAATCTTCAAATGGCAAAGCTTGTTGTTGGTATGATAAAAAAACTTTTATTGATATGTTGTTGAAATGATGACTACAATGATGAGGTGAGATCACTAAAGTGTTATTACCAAATTGAAAACCCTTTGATCACCTATTTATAATTTATTTTCTACCTACCACACAAATATTATTGTGATCGTGTGGTTTGAAGTCAAAAATTGTCCCTATAACACATAATCTTTGCACATTAATGGATAATGGAAATATTTTCTCACTAATATTGAGATATTTGAGTCATTTCAATTAACATTTTTTATTTTCGATGAATTACAAACCTAACATTTTTATTAACAAATATAAGGTGGCATTATAAGTAATACAAAAATTAGGTACTAATGAATGCATAGTGGTATAATCAAGATAGAGCATAGAATTTTAGGACAAAAGATAGAACATATTGTAACTAAAGCTCTCACTGCAAGTGGGTGGGTGATCTGCATCTAGTGTTGGTAGATCAATGAAGACTAGAGGACCTAATTGAACTCCAAATGTTGACTCAATGGGTGAATCTTCTTGAACAAAACTTCATGGTATTAACCCTGTAAAGAAGGCTCTTTGTGCCAATATTAATGAAGAGATTGTCAAATCTGCTTATAACATGTATTAAAAAATTACTACCAAAGCTCATAAGCTAAAAATTGTTTTTAGTTTCTGCATAAGTGCAAAGGCATGAGATATTGTCTTTGAAATCTCATCAACAATTAATTATATTTATCAAATATATGATTAAATTATTTTTTGGATATTGAAATAATTAAAAAAATAAACCATGATTTCAAAAAGTATTAAAAATAAAAAAATAATTTTAAAAAGATCTTATACAAAATTATGAGATCAAATTGTAAAGAATTGTTTTATAAAAACCAAGTTTAAGGATAGTTAAAAATTGTAAAATATATACTATGAGATATCAAAATTTTTTTTTTATTTTTTTTTATTTTTATTTTTATTTTTTATTTTTGAAAACAAAGGGGTAAAAACTTTATTAGAAATCAGAAAAGAGCATTACAATAATAACCACGGGACCCAGTCCCAGAAAACAAGGTGAAAACCCCACAACATAAAACAAAATCAACTATCCCCATGTATCCTCCTATCCTCTTCCAAGAACCGGTCTAAATCCAGATGCAGCTCAGGGTTAACTTGATCCCAATCCTCAACCTTCCAACCACTATCTTGCTCAGAGGCCCATTTGGCCAAGCAGTCAGCAGCACGATTCCACTCCCTTGGGATGTGAACAAAGGATGCCTCCTCCATCCGAGAACTAACTTGAAGAATCCGTTGAACCACCGAAGCCAACTGCCAATTTATATCAGATATCTTTCGCTCATTCAAGAGATTAATCAAAATCTGTGAATCAGCTTCACATATAACCTTTCTCCATCCCAAAGCAAGGGCCCGCTCCATAGCATGAAGAATTGCTAGACCCTCCATGAAGTTAACAGTCTTCACCCCCTCATGTATAGAGAATAGAAAAATCACCGAACCAGCTGAGTCCCTGCCAACCCCACCAATTCCAGCAGGCCCAGGATTTCCCCTAGAAGAACCATCAGTATTGATCTTTAAAAATCCATTGGGAGGAGGTAACCACCTTCCAACCCGTTGGACCCTCTTTTTCCCATGCCTACAGTTCCTAGAACTGACAAAAGATGAATGAATTTCTTGAAGACCTAGTCTGGCCACCAACTCAGCATCACCTCTCTCCAAGGGGAAAACCACATCACATTTAGCTAAAACAGACTCCTGCACCATTCCAAGCATACGCATCCAAACTTGCCGACCCACCAACTTCTGATCACGAAAAATTCTACGGTTCCGCTCCAACCAAATCTGCCAAAGCAGAAAGGTAGGGCCCACGAACCAAACTTCCTGCAAAAAGGAAGCCATAGAAGGAGGTCTTCCCATACTATCCCAGAATTCAACCAAAGAGCACGCATGAATACAGGGAAGCTTCCACACCTCCCACCACCAATGCCAAAGTTGCACAACAAAGGGGCACCGAAAGAACAAATGTGAAGAATCCTCTTCCGCTCCCCCACACAAAACACAAATTGAAGGTCCTTGAAATCCCCGTTTACGAATGTTATCCCAGGTCAAGCACCTATTCCAAGCCAAAGTCCAAACAAAGCAGTTGCATTTAGGCCATGAGAGTTTATTCCACACCCTTTTCCACCAATGAACCTCTGCCCCAGTTAGCTTCTGAGCCAATAACACCTGATAACCAGAAGCAACAGAGTAAACCCCCTTAGGATTATGGGTCCAAGCAAGAATATCTTCTTCCAGAAGAGAACTACAACTCCTACTATGAAGAATCTTGTGAAGCTCAGCACTTTCTTCCGCAAGTCCCAAATCTGGCCACTCTGCGGGATCCTTCCAATGAGCTACCTCCAACTGACCAAAAGAAGCAACAGACTTGAAGTCACTCACCCTAGCCCAGCCAGCCTCGAGAAATCTTTGGCACAAAGGAAGTAGATTGGGGAACTGAGAAGTAAGTGGAGGGAATCCATCCCAAGAATCTGACCAGAAGAGAGCTTCAGTTCCTCGTCTACAGATCCAAAATAAACCTTCCTTAATAAGCTTTGCACCCTTCTGAAGAGTATTCCAAATCACTGAACCTTTCCCCTCAAGAGGGTAACGAGGAAGATCCTGCCGTGGAATCCCCGGGAAATACTTATGAGATAATATCCTGGCCCACGGCTGATCCTGTTCCACACACCATCTCCAAAATAGCTTAGCAGCCACAGCCACTCCAGATAACGCAGACTGTCGAAGACCAAGACCACCAAATTGCTTTGGGCTGCACACAACATCCCACCTAACCAGGCTCCACTTGGAAGAAGCCAAACTTCCCGCCCATAAGAACTGCCTTTCAAGAGAATCCAACTCCCTCAGAAAACCCATCGGAGCCACCTGAAGCATACATCTGTAGGTAGGGAGAGCCTGCACCACCGACTTGAGAAGCTGAACCCGCCCCGCAAAAGACAACCATCTGTGGGTCCAATGATTAACTTTTGCACGGAGCTTATCAATAATATTCTGCCAAGAACCCTTGGGAAGATGGCGAACAGAAATTGGGAAACCCAGATAAGTCAAAGGGAGAACCCCTATCTGAAACCTTAAGATATTAGCAATTCTTCTCTGTATGGGGCTCGGCGTGTTGAAGAAGAATATGGAAGACTTCTCCTCATTAATCAATTGTCCTGAAGCAACAAGATATATGTCCAACACCTGCCTCAAGTTAGTAGCTTCCCTAACAGTAGCCATCCCCATCAGGGCAGTATCATCAACAAACTGCAAATGAGATTGCGGAGGCAAGTCTCCACCCCATCGCCAACCTTGAATGATGCCAAGCTCCACCCTTCTTTTCAACAAACGACCAAGGCCTTCCACAAGAAGCAGAAAAAGATACGGAGAAAGAGGATCCCCTTGGCGCAAACCCCTAGAGGCACCAAAAAGTTCAGAATGATCTCCATTTATCAAAACTGAGAAGGAAACAGACGTGACACAGCTCATGACCCATTGGATCCACTCCTCACCAAAACCAAAAGCAACAAGGATCTTCTGCAAAAAAGACCATCTAACCCTGTCATAAGCCTTAGCCATATCCAGCTTAATGAACATAGCCTTCTCATGGGAGTTGTCCATGGAGTGGATGGTCTCCGTAGCAATGACAACCCCATCAAGAATCTGCCGACCTACCACAAATCCACTCTGTTCCTCCGAAATCAACACTTTAAGCCACTTCTTCAGTCTCTCAGCCAATAACTTTGAGATGATTTTATAAGCCACATTGCAAAGAGAGATAGGCCGGAACTGAGATAACCTATCAGCCCCTTCACACTTGGGTATGAGAGCAAGGAAGGTGGAGTTCAGAGCACGAAGCATCTGTTTATTCCTTTGGGACTCAAGGACAACAGCCAGAAGATCCAACTTTATGATATCCCAGAATTCCTGAAAAAATTCAATCGGGAAACCATCGGGACCAGGAGCTTTACCCTTCTTCATCTGAAACACAATCCCCTCCAGCTCATCAAGAGAGATATCTTTCATCAAATACTCATTCGCCTCCCTGGAGACCAACTGAGGAATACAAGAAAGAACCTGTGCTTCCTCAACAGAGCCCCCTTGTGAATCCTCCCTAAATAAAGTAGCAAAATACTGAGATGCCTCAGCAGAGATTTCTTGAAACGAGGCAAGACGTTCACCCCTATCATTCACCAGAAAAGGAATGGAATTACCATGCCTCCTATCCTTCACAGAATTGAAGAAGAAGGCGGTGTTTTTATCACCTTCCTGTAACCATTCAACCCGGGCCTTTTGCTTCCAATAGATTTCTTCCCGCAATTCAAATTCCTCAACCACTTTCAAAGTCTTAGCCTCCTCCCTTAGAAGATCCTCAGAGGCCCCATTCTCACGAATCAACCGCGTAATATTATTCAACTCCTCCTGTGCGGCAACCTTAGCATGAAAGATATTACCAAAACATCGCTGATTCCACCTTTTAAGCTGATATTTGACAAACTGAAGAAGCTTGGAGAATGTGTACATTGCCGTACCAAAAGTTGGTCTACCAATCCGCCACCACTCAGCCACATAATCATGAAGAGTGGGATCCCGTAACCACATAAGCTGGAACTTGAATGAGGGAGACCGAGGCCCCCGTGCAGAGATAATACTAAGCTTAATAGGCCAATGATCAGAACCTCTCCAATCAAGAATTTCAGATCGAGTGGACCATAAGTTTCCAACCCAATAACAGGAAACCAAGAAACGATCTAGCCTCTCAGCAACACAACTCTCACCAATTCTCCTATTATTCCAAGTGAAGCGACCATTACTAGGTAGAACATCAATAAGATTTAATTCAGAAATGCTATCTCTGAATAACAGAGCAGAAGGCTCCAACCTAGGAATTCCACCTCTTTTCTCAGACAATTCCACAATAGCATTAAAATCGCCAGCCATAACCCACGGATGGTAAGGAGCTAAGCTACGAAAAAAATGAAGATGGGACCATAGAAGTTGTTTACCCAGAAACTCAACAGGAGCATACACATTAGAGAGGAGAATACACTCACCAGTCTCATACCAAGAGGCGACAAGGGATATAGAGGATCTAGAGGACATCCACCATAGGGGGAAAATCTTCCGAGGGTTCCAAAAGCAAGCCACCCCTCCAGAAGCACCAAGAGCCCCCACACACTGGCATTCACCATATTTCCACAGCTTAGGAGCCATGGCCAACATATTATCTACAGATAATTTAGTCTCTTGAAGAAAAAGAACATCCGGAGAATGATTCCTAACCAAATCACGAACAACTTTTTGTCGAGGGCCACTGTTCAAGCCCCTTACATTCCATGAGAGAACAATCATTTCTGGGGGCATGAAAAATGTGAATCAAGAGTCTTGACTGACCCTGACTCCACCAAAGTTTCCCCAGTTAATTTAATCTTCTCCATATCCTTTTTCCTTCCCAGCTTGGAAGTCCTGTCACCAACCCCTTTCTTCAGTTCATTTTGCTGAATACCTAAACGAGAGGAGGCCAAAGAGCTCTTCCCCACATCCTTGCCACCTTTCAGGGGCAATGGGGAGCCACCTCCACCACTCTTCGAAGCTCCAATAGAAGATTCTTGTTCAGTCTGGACAATCAATTGTTGATCCGTATCCATCTGCCCAACCCCAATCTCCTGCACATCCTGCATGGCCTCCAATGGTGGCCCATCCTGTCCTGTACCCAAAGTTCCCTGATCCAAGTTCAGCAACCCCGGATTCACTTCCTCCTGGCTGAGATCATCCAGCACCTCAAACCTATTAAAAGTTTCATCATCCTGCCTCTCCCTCAAGGTCCGCTTCTGGCCCCGATTCCTATTGCGAGCCTTAACAGGGACATAACCATCATCTCCATTACCATCACCCGGAATAGGCTCCTTACCATTATCAGTCCTAGGAGGATTACGAGAAGGCTGAGAAGGTTGGGGCCCCACAGGCTTAGCCCTAGGGCACCTACGCTGCAAGTGACCATATTCATGACAAAGACGACACCGAAAAGGTAGGGTTTCGTAATCTAGCTGTTGAACCCAAGTATATGATCCAACACTCACTTCAACAGAATCTGGTAGTGGCTTGCTTAAATCAATTTCTACACAGATACGAGCAAAAGTCATTACCTTTTTGTACTGCGTCTGTTGTGAAGACCCAATAGGTTTACCGAGCATTGAAGCCACCAAATGCAACACGTCATCCCGCCAACACTCAACTGGAAACCACGGCAACCGAACCCAAACTGGAATCCGACTCGGTATTGCCTCAGTCGGGTTGAAGCCAGCATGCCATGGCTTGATAAACAAACCCACCTGGTTATAAAAATAGGGGCCACCCTCGAAGACCTTATTCCGATCTGCCATGCAATCAAAAGAGACCATAAAAAAGTTGTTCGCAAGGAGCCTAATCTCCATCTCCCCCTCCGGCATCCAAGTCCGTTGAGCCCAGGATTCCAAAAAATGCAGCGAGACTCTCAAACCCATGAACTTGCAATAAAAAGAGTGCCTTGAATAGTATTCAATATCATCTGCAAGCATTTCCATCGGGATAATCAGCTTCGGTCGCTCTTTGCATCTTTCCAAACACCCATTAATCTTCGTAATTCGGGAACCATTAACCGATCCTAGATCATTCATCTCCATCTCTGAAGAAAACAGCGTATTATCAAAAACATTCACTCCATGCGCCGAAGGCTTCGAACCAAATGCTGAACGGAAATCCAATTTGGGGCTAACCCCAGATGTTTCCCCACCCGGCATAGCAAAAAACAAGATCCCCAGCAGGCATGCAAACCCCCAGGACACTTTAGCAAGAAATGGAAAAAAGAAAAGACCCCAAGGGCAGGATCAAAACCCTTCCACCCACAAGCCACCCAAACAGTAGCAAGAAGGCCTCCAGAAAAGAAAAAAAACCCCACCACCACAGCCCCGATAGCTTCAAAAAACCCCCCCCCACAACGCAGAAGCGAGCAACACACAGAGAACGAGCTAGGGCACGGTCGCCCTAGCTCGGCTTGCAGAGCACGCAAACGCCATCCAGTCGTCTAATCAAAATCTATTTGAGATATCAAAAAATTATTATTATTATAAAGCCTCATTATTAAATAATAAATTAATAATTTTAAAAAATTAGAATAAGCAAAATCATTTATTGCATTATCTTAATAGCAATCATTTGAATGATAATGGGAATGTTTAAATTGTGGAGGGTGGTTATATATAGACTAAATGCTACTGAATATTAAAAAAAATAGTCATAGCAATAACAAAGAGAAAAAATATAAGACTCATTTATGAAAATCTAAAATAGTTATTTATAAAAACTTCAAACACTTAAAAAACAATATTTCTTTTAATTTCTATTCATAATAATAAAAAATAAATAAACTATAAGATCGATATATGAAAATTTAAAATAACTCTTTATAAAATCTAAACATTATTATATGTCAAACATTCCACTATTTTCTTAATGATATAATTTAATGTTCAAATACTAATGATTTAATGTTTCAAATAAATTTGATGAATTTGTCAAATAAAAATATATATCAAAAAATATCAAATGGATAAAAATATAAATTCAACATAAAGAATTATTAAAATAAAATAATAAACTAAAAAAATGTTATGTAAAACAAAACTTTAGACAAACATAAATTTTTAAAATATTTTTAAAACTATAATTTTTAAAAATAAATAATGTAATAGCTTTTTATTGGGGTAGGGACATAAAACCTAAAGTCCCATACAATATTTCTAAGAGGAGATGTGCTCTACTTTAGATAGCTCATAGATATTTTTGAAAGTCGTTAATTCCAATATTTGTATTGATAGTAAATTTATTTTGGAGTTTTGAATTTAGTGTGTATTAAAGTAAATATAGGGAAATCAATGAGATTCAAAACAAATTCATTTTCTCTACCAAAAAAAGTACATGTTAATAGGATCAATAGATCTTTGCAAATCATTTTTGATTTTCTAGATCGTATTGAAATACAAGAGAAGAGCATATGGAAATTTACAAGATCATAAAAGAAACTCAAATTATAATAGAAAACTTGATGGTGGAAACTCTCTAAGAAAAAGGAAGGGGCTTTCCAAGTTCAATTTTTTGATACCGTGTTGGAATCACTCCCACTTTGATACCATGTTGAAGTGAGTAGCTAGGAACAAATAAGGATCATCAATCTACAACACCAAATAACCTCCACACACATAAGAGAGAAGCAACAATAGAATATTCTATTCCACCAAGCAAGGATTGCAATATGATACAAGATTCATAATATGTGAAATACATTTGATGCTTCCAAGATACAAGAGGAGCCTTGTTTATAAATACAAGGTGAGAGATAGGATTAGGCAAGATCATGACATGTGTCTTAATCCTACAACATGAGAAAACTTATCATAACTACCTAGGATAAGATAAGATCTAGACATCCCATGAGGCAGGCTAAAACTAAACTTCGATGGGGCCTCGTTGGGCAACCCGGGGCCTTCGGGGGCTGGTTTTGTTGTGAGGGATGAAAAAGGGAAGATGGTGTGGGCCTCCTCTATAAGACTGTCAGTGGGTTCTAACAATGTGGCTGAATTTTTAGCCCTCTATGAAGGTACGAAGTTCTGTGTTGATAATGGTTTTCACTTTGTGGACTTTGAAGGTGACTCGCAAGTGGTTGTTAAGGCAATATCTTCGAACTGCGCCCCCAACTGGCGATTGAATCTTTGGGTATCAAAGATTAACGGTCTCTTAGATCAAATTGAGGGCTTCAAACTTTCACATGTTTACAGGGAAGCCAACAATGTAGCTAATATACTTTCCAAGGCAGGGATTGCTCAAAATCGTCAGATGGTATGCTCGAACTTCCCTGCCAGCTAGGTGGGATTGGCTGATGCGCTGAAGGCTGGCATGCAAGGAGTCAATTGATATGGTGGATCTGGTGGTCGTCAGGTTCTGAGGTTCTTTTTGCTCTCTCTTTGGCCGAGCTTATTGGTAACCTTCCTGCATTGCTTGGCTTGCAAATGGGGGGCCTTTCTTTTGTTGCTCACACTAGTTGGTGTGGCTTTGTATCTGGATGGTTGTGGGGGTGAGCAAGAAATTGGCAGCCCACAAAGTTTGTAAGGGATATTTTCCATGTGCTGATGTATTTCTTCTCTGGATTAATAGAATGAGTGTTGCCCTCTTGGCAACAATTTGCCCAAAAAAAAAAAAAAGATAAGATCTAGACACGACAACTAAGTCTTCTAGAAGGAATCTTATGACCTAAGTAAACTTAACATGTGAATAATTCCCCTACTAAGAATTAGCTAGGTACAAGAATTTATTCACATGAACAACACCACTGCCATTACCATTAACCTTGACCATCGACAACCTAAAATCATCAATTCAAAGGAACAAGTTCATATATCACTTGACTTATTTCAAAATGACGAAGCTATCGCATAATTCATGGGACTTCAAGATAAAATCCCATCAATGGATCACAAAAAGGGATTTGAAATCAATTTGGACATGTCAACATATTTTGAAGATTAGGAAGAATTTATGAGTCAAAATAAATCAAAAAATTAAGAGAACCATACCCCAAAACCCACAATCCAAAATCCAAAAATCTAGTATCCAAAATCCAACAATCTAAAAATTCTCAAATATCCAAAATTCAAAATTTAAATTCAAAACTCCCAAATCCAAAAATCCTAATTCTTTACATATCTAGAAGTCTAAGCATTCAAAATCTAAATACCAACCAATCCAACATCCAAAAATTAAAAAATCTAAAACATCCAATCACAAAATCTAACATGGTTTTTGAGATTTTTTTGGTCCTAATACTTCCCCTTGGTACCATGACATTCACTCATACATTCACAACCACACCCTTCCTCTTTCAAAATAAGCCCTTCCATTTGTTTAATTTTTTTTCTAATAAAATTAATACTTGAAATAATGAAAAAATACAATAGTGAAATATATGTTTATTTACTTATGAGTTTTTTAAAGAAATATATTGCTTTCCTTGACTACATGTGATTTATTTAAAGAGAGTAATAGTTTTCAAATATACACAACCATCTACCAACTAGATCTTATAACCAACTAAAAGATCACAAATAATCAATAGATAGTCAAATACAACCATATTAACAAAATATTATAAATATATTATATATTGACTACATCATCCCCCTTAAAGAGAAGTCGTCTTCTAGATGACAAATTTTAAACAAGTAATCATCAGATAAGATTTTTCAAACCTATCATAGCATTGTAGAGGAAGGAAGACCATTGTATTTAAATTTTCTTTTACCATATCTTTTCATACAATGGCCATGGTACTTTAATTTTTTAAAATTTTGTTCATTTTATTGTTTTTTCCACAATTTGTTGTACTATAGTAAATAAAGGCACTTTTCTATTAGTTTTTTTATCTTTTTCTACCTATTTAAAAAGGCTTCAATTTATTTTATTTTTTATTTATATGGGGCCCACCTAGTATTTTCCTCTCCAACTTCAACATTTTATTTTTTTATTTAAACCATTGAATTCTACTTTTCCTTTCAATGTTTTCTATTTGACCTATTGTATGGTATTTTTCCCTTTTCTATAACTTTTTTGTGATCTTTATTTTGATCCAATTTTTGATATTATGGATAAATATAAAAAATGAGTACATGATGGAAAACTAGTTGTAATGGTAAACCAATAACAAATCAACAACCACACCACTTACCAAAGGATAAAATGATCAGGCAAGTTGAATCATTCCAAACAATGCACCTTCAGAAACTGCAAACAAAGAGGAAGGGAACCACATGCTACAGGACATTGCTCCATTCAATGGGCATGGATAATGACGAATAGCAATTTCAGGCTACAGAAAAACAACCTCGATACCAAGCCAAAAAGACATGATCAAAACAAACTCGTTCTTTCTACAAAGACACAGAATACCAAGGAAACAAGCTCCAATAACAAGAAACGGAGTTTAATATGTAGCAAATTGATATTTCGACCCAACATTCAACTCCTTCCTCATTCAAGTAAAAGAAACTCAAAGACCACAAGCATTAGCATCTGGAAACAAAGTATCAAAACACAACGGAATCAAGCAACATTGGAAATGAAACCAAATTCAATTGCTTATAATTCTGGCAAAAGCCAAGTACACAATGATAAGTGGTTGTTTATAGAGATAGCTCACCCTCTCCAATTACCAAGCTGGCTTCTTCCAACTAAGTCATCGACCTCTTTCTATAGGGATCTCCTTTCTTAACACCAAAAACCATTGATCTCTTTACTAGCTGAAAAAACTTCTAAACCCCCAACATACAAACCCAGCTCCTTGCCAAACCAAGAAAACCATATATTCCAAACAAAAATGCACACCTCATACGTTGGTCGATCTCTCTTTTCTAGAATAGTTATGACTGTTACTCCTTGCTTTTTATCCTTTCTTGATTGTTGCAACTGTTCTTTGTGTTTCCACCGATAGGGAGAGAACTCCCCCCCACGTTTCTGCCACTTGTCCCTAGATTAAAACAAGGCCAAAACAAACTTAAAACAAAAAAACAAAAAAAATGAAAATGTGCACACCAAAAAAGATAGGTGTGATGCCCTTGCATCAGGCTCCTCAAGGGAGTTGTTTGTGAGCGTAGCTCATAAAGGAGTTTGGGTAGTAGGACTACCCTTCCAATTTCTCAACACTTGTAGCATACCCCTTATGCTAAGAAATGACCACCCACGACTATTATGTCTTTCTTGTCTTCCAACATTTGGTCGGACCTTCATACATCAAACTCCTTAATACAGTCTTCATGTTCTTCCCATTGGTTTTTCTCCAAGTAAAAATGCCATTTCCACACACCATCTCATCATCGCCAATATACTTAGCCCACTCTTCAGTAAGCCTCTCATTGTTGCACCTTTCCCATCTGTTTTGCATTTCCCTCTCCACTGCAATCCTTGCATCTTCTCGAGAATCAACTTCAACTGAATCCAATGGCTTTGAAAATGAAGATCTTACCTCACTATTGATTGTTGCACCATTTGTCTCACCTCCTGTCAGTTTGAGCCACTCTCTCTCAACTTCCTCAATTAGAAGAGTCAGATCATCATCCACATTTGCTTTTGCTATCTCCACACTTTTTCCATGCAGATTCGTGCCTATGTATTCATCTTGACACTTTGTTCTAAACTCCCATGTATCTTTGCATCCTTCGGAATAACAATGGCTACCCCAACTTCACAGTCATCTATGTCAACACGTGTTGTTGGTTGTCCTACCTACAAATCAACACTATTTACACTTGCGTGACCTTGAAGAAAATGAAGGTTCACCTCCTTGGTTACTGCTGCAACTTCCTTTGATTCTTTTCCATTTAAAAACTCTTTTCCTCTTATCAACATCACCTTACTATTGTCGTTATGATTATCCTCCTTTGATTCTTGCAATGACAACAAGGTATGTTTAAGACCATCCTTCTCAAAGTGTAGGTGTTATGCCTCCCATCATGTATGGCATTTCGGTCAAACTGCCAAGGTCTACCAAGTACCACATGACACACATCCATCAGAATGATATCACACACAACACTATCCTTATAACTACTTATTTGAAATTCAACCAAAGCTTGCTCATCTACCAACTACTGATAACCTTTTTGCAACCAAGAAACCTTATATGGTGTAGGATGTGTAGTTCTCTTAAATCCTAAATTTTCCACCATTTCAATAGCAAAAATATTCTCAGTACTACCACTGTCTATGATTAGTTTGTAGCACTTATCTTTAGCTTTGCACTTCGTCTTGAATAAAGTTTTCCTTTGTACAACTTCGTTACTTTCCTTCGGTACTTTTAACAACACTGTTTTGAACAATAGAGATTCTCCTGACTCAGGTTCTTCCTTTCTTGGATAAAATGATCCCGCACTCTCCTAATATGCCTGCAAAACCTGATTTCTTCTTTCAATCCTTGTGTACCCTCCTTGGGAAGATTCTGGACACTCCCAACTCTTGTGACGCACATATTGATTACACTTGAAACATTTACCTGCAAAAACCTCTACCTCTTCTCTGATAATCATCGCTCCTAACAGATCTTTCTCCTTTATCCTCTTAACTTCCTTTTTTTTACTTAACTTTCCCTCTAGAGCCACTTGCTTCTCCATCTTGATGGTGCTACTATCATTTTTTCTACATAGCCTCGTCCCCTTCCCTGACCTTGCTGATTTTGCTTCCTCATAATCTTCTCCTCTACCTTAATGGAAAAATGGTATGCTTCCTCCAAAGTTCTTGGTGACACTAAACTCAACTCATCCTGCAAAATGTATCTCAACCCATTCAGATACCTTGCCACCTTTTCCAAATCTTCTTCGATGTGGCCTGATCAAATCACCAACTTATAAAACTCTTCCATGTAGTCTTTTACCAACATATCCTTTTGATTCAAATTTTGCAATCTTTTGAAAATATTAGTTTGATAATCTATCAGAAGAAGCTTCGTCTTCAACTGGGAAACCATCATGTCCCACGAGGTTATCTTTTCCTTATTTCTCTTTCGTCTCTCCAACTGCACATAGTCCCACCACATTGTTGTGTGGCCTTTAAGCCTTGTACAAATAAATTTCACCCTTCTTTCTTCTGCAACTCCTTCGTACTCAAAATATTTGTCTAGATCATTGATCCAGTTAATGAGCTCTTCTACATTTAGACTTCCAGAATACATTGGAACCTCAATTTTTGGTTTGGCTCCCACATTCATCACCGTTATAATTAATCTTTCTTCCACTGCTTCTGGTTCTTCTTCCTCTTCTTCATCATTCACTTGTGGTTGTTCTTCCTCTTCAACTTCATTGGCATCATCCACTAGTGTTCCTCTTCACTGTGCCCTCTCCATGGCATCTATTTGTGCAGTCAAGTTTTGCAACAATTCAAGGACTCCATCATCATGTCCTCTTCTACCTCTTCCTCAAGCTCCTCTACCTCTCAGTGCTCTTGATGAAATTTTTCTCACTCCTCAACAACCCCAAATCTTCAAGATTTGATACTAAAATGATGGAAAATTGGTTGTAATGGTAAACCAATAACAAATCGGCAATCACACCACTTACCAAAGGAGAAAATGATAAGGCAAGTTGAATCATTCCAAACAATGCACCTCTAGAAATTGCAAACAAAGAGGAAGGGAACCACATGCTACGGGACACTTCATTCAATGAGCATGAAAAATGACGAATAGCAATTTTAGGCTACAAAAAAACTACCTCGATACCAAGCCAAAAATACATGAACAAAACAAACTCATTCTTTTGGCAAAGACATGTAATACCAAGGAAACAAGCTCCAAAAACAAGAAACAAAGTTTAATATGTAGCAGATTGATATTTTGACCTAGCATTCAACTCCTTCCTCATTCAAGTAAAAGAAACTCAAAGACCACAAGCATTATCATCTAGAAACAAAGTATAAAAACACAACGGAATCAAGTAGCCATGGAAATGAAACTAAATTCAATTGCTTATAATTCTAGCAAAAGTCAAGTACACAATGCCAAGCGACTATTTACAATGACGGTTCACCCTCTCCAATTACCAAGTCAACTTCTTCCAACTAATTCATCGACCTCTTTCTATAGGGATCTCCTTTCTTAACACCAAAAACCACTGATCTCTTTATTGGCTGAAAAAATTATAAACCCCCAACATACAAACTCAACTCCTTGCCAGACCAAGAAAATCGTATATTCTAGACAAAAATGCCATGCTCATACTCTGGTCGATCTCTCTTTTCCATAACAGTTATGACTATTACTCCTTGCTTTTTCTCCTTTTTTTATTGTTGCAATTGTTCTTTGTGTTTCTGCCTATAGGGAAAGAACTCTCCCCCACATTTCTACCACTTGTCCCTAGATTAAAACAAGTCCAAAATAAACTTAAGACCAAAAAGCAAAAAAATGAAAATGTGCCAACCAAAAAAGATAGGTGTGATGCCCTTGCATCAGTAGGGTCCATTCATTACCACAAGTATTAATAGGGTCCAAAATAAGTAAGTTTTCAATATTATCATTTTGAGTTGTACCTTCATTAATTTCATGATCATTATTTTGTCTTTGGTGTTGCATTGAAACATTGAAATCAATCATATTCAAATATTTTAACCTTTATAAATCTTGTACTTCATCTAACACACATGAATCATCATAAAACATTTTTCATTGCTCAAAGACAAATTGTGTTTTGTGCATCTTTTTAACACCTTTTCTAAGTTACTGAGAGCTTCCTCATAACTTTCACCATAAGTGGTGAAGTCATCCATGTATATTTCCATCAGTCACGTGCAAAATCAAAAAATATGTTGAGTACAACTCTTTCAAAGGTAGCTAGGAGCATTGCACAAACCAAAAGGTAAGACAAAATATGCATAGGTTCCCCAGGGGTAGGTGAATGTGGTCTTATCTTGATCTTTTGGTGCAATCTTGATTTGGTTGTAACCATTGAAACCGTCAAGAAATGAAAAATATTTCTTTCCTGCCAAAGAGTCAAGAACTTGATCAATAAATGGTAGTGGAAAGTGATCCTTCCTTGTGGCAGCATTTAGTTTTTTGTAATCAACACAGACTCTCCATTTCCCACCTTTCTTGGGAACTATTATCAATGGTGAAACCCATTCACTATTTGATATGGGGTATATAAAACCTGCATCTAAAAGCTTTTGTAGTTCAGTCTTCACTATCTCTGTTAGAGCTAGATTCATGCATCTATGTGGTTGTCTTATGGGTATGTGGTCATCATTAATGTAAATCTTGTGCATGCATAAATCAGGATCGATTCCCTTCATATCATGGTAATCCCATGCATATGCGAGTAAGTGTGCCTATAGTACTGATTGAAGAGAATTCAGTTGTTCCTCAATCAAGGCATTGTTAATATTTAACTTCCTTCTTGGCATAATTTCCAACTCCTTTGATGACTCTTGAACTGATGAGAGATCAAGGCTTGGTATGATAGGTAAACATTGTTAAGGAAGTAATGAATGAAATAGATGTGATATCTCTTATGTATAATCAATAGGCATAATAATTTGCAAGGGGTCTTGTAGGCATATGAGACAATCCTGTTGTTGTGGGCTCCTACCACAGTCATTTTGGATTATATGAGCAATGAGCTCATCTTCACCCTAGTCATCCAATAAGGGGTTGTGCTCTATAGTCATTAGTGTCTGCAGAGAATAGTTATCTTCCTCCTCACCCAAATTGGGCCAAATGGTGTGCTCAAGGTCTGCATATGGTTGGGAAGGTGGATAAAGAACCAAGTTCTTTGTAATTGTCCCATTGGATATTATCATTTTTCCAAATCTGCAGCCTATAAATGCATCGGTTGTGGCCAACCAAGGCCTACCTAGGATGAGTGTGTAACCTACAAGATTAACTTTGGGTTACAATACTATGAATTATGAAGGGTATTCCCAAGAATCCAATGCAATAACTAGATCTTCAATAATTCCCTCAAGTTTGATTGTGAACCTATCAGCTAATTGCAAGATAGTTTGTGTGGGCCTGAGGTTGGTCAACTGAAGCAACTGCATTGTTTCTTTTGTCATGACATTGATGGCTGCCCCCAAGTCTATCAAAGTGTTCTTAATGAGGGTCCCATTAATCTTAACGTCCACAACTAGACTACCAGGATCAATATACTTAGGGACTGTAATGTTCCCCAACATGATATCCGCAAGATTCCCCAAGACATGAACTATCTGTCGATCTTTCTTTTTCCTACCTGGTTTTTGAAGATAAAGATCCCTTACTATTTTAACATAGATAAGGATGTCTTTGATAGCTTGGATAAGTGGGATTTTGATGTTGACATCTTTCAATTGTCCTAAAAGGTATGTCTCATCCTATGTGTGATGCTTTTGTAGAGCTAGGCATTTAATAAAAGGTGGCTTGGGATTTGTGGTAGTTTGGGGTACCTGATTTTGTTTAGGCTCCAAAGGTGGTTTATCAGAAGCCTCAACTGCAAGTTCCTCATCCTCCATTTTTGTAATTTGGGGGGATGAAGGTCTAGCAAGTTGTTTTCCTGATCTGAGGTGGACATCACTCACCTCTACCCCATAAGTGGGGTATTTCATCGTTTCGTTAGTATAAGCTTGTTGAATAGGCTTAGTGTTAGGGTTAGGTGCAGGTTGGGTGGGTATTTGTTGCTTGGGTGAATAGGATGCAGGATTTGATGGAGGCATTAGATCTTGTTGTTTTTTTGGAGGGAGCATGGGCTACTGATAATTCATATTTTGTTGCTGCTATTGCTGGCCTTTTTTCCACTAACGCTATCATTGATTCTATTGAGTTGGTCATTGTGGATTATAATTGGAACTTGGAAAGTTCTGTTGTGGCCAAGGATTTTTTTGTTGGTTCCAATTTGGTTGAGGGTTTGGCCATTGAGTATTTTTTCACTGGTTTTGATTTACTTGCCAGGGTTGAGAGTTCCAAGCAAAGAAATTTTGGTTGCTAATAGGAAAAGATGAATTAAAGCTAAGGGGATCTTGTGGAATACCTTGTCTCTATTTCCATGGCCTCCTTTGTGCTATATAAAATAGCTATCCATCATCTCCTTCAATGGTTTGAAAATCAGGCTTCTCAACTTTATCCTGTTGGATGTTGGCCAATCTTTTGCATTTACAATTTGCTTTTCTCTGCATGCAGCTTGGACAATATTATGTGAGCATAGCCTCAGCTTCCTCCTACTTTTTCTTAATGTGGAGAGTATCCAATTATGTTTCCAAATGACTAATTATATCCTCTTTCATATTGGATAACAAATTGCTCAACTCTACTTTAGAAACCCTAGTGGATGATTTACTAAGAACTAATGTTCTATTTTCTCTTGGCCTTTTTGTGAAGGTACTAGAATAGTTTATGGATATCTTAAAAATTTCATTTATGAGATGTCTCCTCTCTAAATAAGGTTGAGGGAATCAATACACTCTTCATTAACTCCTCTCAAGAAGACTAGCTTGAGAGACTCTTCTGACAACTTGTTCTGTTTGTTTTTCTTAAGAGAAAATTAAAATCTTTCAACATAATCCTCTAAAGGCTCATCATCCTTTTTTTTCATTCAAAATATATCATCCTTCCTCTTGTTAGGTCCTCTACAGTAGTCCTGATACTTCTCCAAGAACAGTATCTTCATGGTGTCCCAATTAGGAACAACATCTTTACCTAATCCCATAAACCATCTCAAAGTTGCATCATTGAGAGTGGCAGGAAAAAGCTTCAACCTATATGCATCAAAATTATAATAGTAACTTCTACATAAGACATCAAATTCAAAGAGAAATGTATTTGGGTCTTCAGTTATTAACCCATAGAAAACTAGCAAGGCCAAAGGAGGGATGTTTTTCAGCACTGTAGCCCTTTGTTGGTCAGTAGTAGGAAACCCAAATGTTGGTCGAGCATCATCATCATCTATTGCATCACCCATGCTGTGGTATGTTCCTTATGTATGTACGTTAGAGGTTGGTGAAAAGGAATTTTCTTCTTCAGTGGTACCTTTACTCTAAGTACTAGGGTCACCAATTTCTGCAATAGCTTCCTAGCGTGTGGAGGGAAGGAACCTACCCAAGGGATCTCTCTATCTCCGCATACATGAAATATGACTTTAATTCCAATGGTCCTGCACAATTTTTAGTATCCTGGTATTGAAAAGGATGGTATCTAACAATCCTAATGCTTTGAAAAGAAGAATTTAACTATGAAAATTGTAAAAATAGGTCTATGAAGATAGCACCATCCCTGAGAAGGGCACAAATTTTTTTGAGTCTAAGCTAATGTTTTGTAAACTAGGTGGAATCCACTCAATTCAGAGGGTCAATTAACTAAGCAATCCACTTTACACTACTTAAGACTACATTAAATCAATGACCAAGGTGCATAAGCTTATGATGGTGCATCATTATATATGCCTTCATGGACTTAAACTACTTAAACTATCCTCCTGAAGTAATTCTAATTGCTAGAAATTCACAAAATTATAAAACAGTAAAAGTATAAACTGAAACTAGTTGATACGGATACCTACAGTAAAGGTTGTGACTGAACTATTGCTAATGAAATGAAACTATGTTAACTGGAAACTTGTTAAAGACTACTTAATCAATTGAACTATCCTCTAGAGTGTTACTAATGATCATTACATGCATGTTCCTAAGAATTCATTCATAATAAGCAAGAAATGAAATCTCAATTAACTTGCATACGATTCATGAATAATAATAAACTAATAACAACTATCAACATAAATAAATAACTGAAAGGTGAAGTGAAGAACAATACCTTGAGTGGCTTGCTCAAGTAATTGTTCCCACTTTAACTAAACTCAATCTATTTAATAGATTTCATGCATTCCATGAATTGATCTCCATTTATTGCATAAGATGAAAGATTACAAAATATTCTTGCACAAATCATACTCAATCATTCTGAAGATTCATGTTTCAAACTAAAAGTAACAAATAACATAAAACTATGAAAAACCAACTAACTAACCTATGGATTCAACCAACAGTTATATACAAACCGAGGGAATCTTTATTGAAAGCAACAACTTAATCGAAATCATTAACTCCACTCCCAAATATTTAGAGTGTTGAATTAAGACTTTGAATTATTCAACCTACAATTGAAAAAGGAGAATCCTATCAAAACTAGAACTTTGTCAAAACAAAATGCATGCAATCATACGCCCATCTATCAAAGTCCCGTGTAAGAAAGACCTCTTCTTCAACATTTATTTAACTAATTATAATAACGCATTTTCTATCTTCATTAAGTGCCTTCAACCAATGATCATCACATTCAACTGTTTCTACAATTTCCCCTGTTTCGGTGTCCAATGCCCCTTTTGCTACAAGTTCATCCCACAACGATTGTGTATCACAGTTCCTCCTTTAGTTGCAAACAAGTTAGTTTCACAAAACACGTACACAAGGATAACTATCATAATTAAACATAGCATTCCATCAAAATTCCCATACACATATTCATATAAACCATTTAATGCTAATATATTAAACCATAATTCCATCACTATGTTTTTGGGTTTTAGGTTTGCATAATGGATATAAAAAGGATAGTATGATATGGAATATTGTTTAGAAAGTATGTTTAAAAGTATCTTAAAGTTTGCATAAAACCAACAGAAAACAAGCTATTATCTAGACCTATCACTAATACAAACCTATCCAAGTAGTCTCTAAATATGTTGTTCATCAAGTTTATGAATGTTGCTGGTGCATTCATAAGTCCGAAGGGTAGGATTGCAAACTCATAATGACCGTATATAGTCCTGAAAGCATTTTTAAAACTATCTTCCTCTTTGATCCTTAGTTGGTGATAACCGAATCGCAAATCAATCTTTGAAAATACTATCACTCCTCACGTTTGATCAAAAAGATCATCAATATGTGGTAATGGATACTTGTTCTTTATCATAGCTTTGTTAAGCATTCAATAATCTATACACAAGCATACGGTACCATCCTTCTTCATGAAGATTACTAGTGCTCCCCAGGGTGAAACAGTAGGTCTTATCAATCCCTTCGACAACAACTCTTCCAATTATGCCTTAAGCTCCATTAATTATATTGTAGTCATCCTATAGGGTACTTTAGATACAAGTTTCAATTCTGGTACAAGATCAATGGAGAAATCAAATAATCTTTTTGGAGGTAGTCTAGATAATTCTTCTAGAAATACATCCATAAATTTCCATAAGATGGGATATTTCTCCATATCTATTTCTCTAGATTCCACCACTTCTCCTTCTTTAGCTTCTTGAAACTCTTATGTATCACCATATATGATTTTATCTTGAGGAGTGACTTCCTTTAGTTCTTCTCGTTTATCCATTTTAACAGCAGATAGTTGGCAACCTCTTTTTTTCGCCCTATGCATTTCCACAGCTGAAATTTATCACAGTTTTACTTCTCTAGGTGTTCCTTGAAAAGATACTAGATTACCTAGATCATCTAAACACTCTATGATTTTAGCATGGCAATCCACCTTAGCTCTATGCTTCTATAACCAATTCATACCTAAGATAATGGCATAGGATCATAAGGGTGCTATATACAAGTTTAATTCCATTGAGAAACTTGGATGTTCAACCATTGCCTCAAATAAACATTGGTTCACCATTACTCTTGCCTGATTTGCATATTCTACAACCCAATATTTTTCCATAAAACCTGTAGACACGCAAAATTAGCATTGTGCATAGTCATCCGCTCATTGAATAAATCAAACGCAACAAATCCATTCGCTAGGAAAGTTAGGTCTTTAGTCCTAAGGTTATGCATTTAAATAAATTAAAGGCTCACATCATCCTTTAATTAAATAAATCAAACTTTATTTAATTAAAATCTCAAAGGTCATTTCCATCCTTTTCTGATTTAAATAAATCAAATATTTAAGTCCTAAAAGTCAAAATCATCTAAGCACCATTAAGCTAACCTAATCATCATTAATTTAATCTAACCATGATTAAATGCTAATCTCACCCACTTGCATTATCTAGATATCTCCACTTGCACAAATAAATCAATTTATTGATTTATTAAAACTCTCATTTTCACTCAACATGGCCCTCAAGTTTGAAAAACATGACAAGTTGATTTGTCCCTCCAACATTGCATTTATTGCTCTTTTTCTTGTCCCCCTCTCTAAATTTATTGCCAAATTTGAATTCAAATTCTCCCTCTCATGGGAACACTTCCCAAATCTTGCACATGCATCAACCACTCACCACTTGACAAGTGTCTTCCTCTCATTTGTCCAATCTTAGTCCCACATCCTCCATGTTTGGCACTCTCAGCATTTGAAAATCTTTAAATAGAGGCTTCATCCTCAAGCAAATCCTCCATCATCTCCACAACTCCACAATCTTTATGCAAAGTCATTCTCTTAAATTGAGAACTGATTTTGTCCACTATCAATCCACAATCATAACATTTCATCTCCAAGATCATGCAAGGTCACTCTCTTCATTTGAGAAATGATCTTGTCCATCATTATCATTAGCTTATCTAAAGGGGTTTGGAAAGGGCTACTTTCCACATCAAAGTAGCACCAATCCCCCCATAAGATCAAGTGTTTGCTTTGTTTAAGAATGAGGAATAGTTATTTTCGATTGTATTTGCTCAAGTATCTCATCTTTTTCCTTGTTTTCTAACAATGTAGATGGATTTTATGGGGAACTCATGTTTTAATCTTGCATTTTGATCTATTAGTGTGATTGTTCATTTCTTCCATGCAAGTTTGAAATAGGGTTCACATTATGGCGCTAGAAGGAGGGCCTTATTTATCATAGCCATGAGAGAAGGCGTTGAATGGCCTATATAATGAATGAATCAAGTGTTTAATGAGTTTTTGTTATATGGCTTTATGTTTTTAATGCAATAATAGAGGATTGTATTATCGAATGCATTGATATGACTTCATTTGAATAGTTTTAATCTATTGATCTGTGTTATGCCATATAGATAATAGATAAAACAACATTAAATCATCTTTGTGTTAAGTGCAGATTAATGTTATCTATTTGTCATTTTTTGTCATAAGCTCAATCAAAAGTACAAAACTTATACCTAGCAAAGAAGTAGACTGAGTATTGAATGATCGATGCTTTGAAAGTTTGCAACCTTCCTAACGTGCTCTGTCTATACTTCAGATTTGTGCTTTGAATGTTCGCTTCTTTTCTAGCATGCCTTGTATATGCTTCTGCATTTTGACTGCATTTTGAAACAAAAAATCCTATCATTAGAAATCGGGCCTTGCACCATTTAAAGAGGAAACTGGTCCCTATGAAATTCTTCTTCTATTAGATTTGAAGTTGTGTGGTTACTAACCCCATCATCATAATGCCAGGAATCAACTATGTGTACAAATTTTTTCCTATGAAATCCTTCCTTCGGTGCATGTCCCTCATCTGGAGCTAACATATCCCTGTGTCATTTGTCCTTACCTGCAGATACTTCATCATTTCAATTAGCCAGAGAAGGCTTAACATTGGTCGTGTGGTAGAAGCATTGCCTTGTTGTGGACGCAAATCTGGGTTCTTGTCAGACCCAAGAGTTGGAAAATCAACAGATGTCAGAGTAAACCGAGCAGGCTGAGGATGATTTTCTCCCAGCTTCTGTGAAGTTCTAGATCCTCCCCATGGACCATTTGATTCAACTGATGTATCTGCAAAATGGGAGAGATGAGGGACGGCTTGATGCATAACTCCATGCATTTGGAGTAGCAGGTTCATGAGAATGGTCACTTCCCGCAGTTGCACAACACATATGATCAAATAAGTATCCAGGTTATTTTTGTTAGCAGGTGACAATTGATAGTTGTCTCATTAAATGTTGTTGTTTCTCTATTTGGTCTCTATGCTAATGACTCTACTGTAGTTGCTCGAATCACACCACTTGGGAGGCAATGAAATGTGGAGTTCTACTTGTGGACCCACTTCATGAAAGTAGCTATAACAAAAGACGTGGAGGAGCTCTAATACCTGCGATTTGAAAGCCCCTCGATGAGAAAAGTGGTATTTGGTATTCTATATTTTGAAAATCATTAGGTGCGCTAATAGCATTTCTCTATATTTGAGTTTAAGGCTAAAATCGAATAAGAACAACTGTAAGATGGGTAGTAGCCAGAATGAATATTGAAATACTATGAACCTGACGTCCATTCATTCCCTACCAGCTTTTAAGTATGATTGGTCGCCCATCTTAATCATAGATTTCCATCCCTCGAAAGCTTGCAACTTGTTGGAACGCCTTCCCTGCTAAAAGCAAACAAACAACAAAAAATAATATAAGAAATCTGGCTTATGTTAAAACAAGCAGTTCTTTCTTGAACTGTTGCACAAAAGCATATCAACTTTAAAGCTTTATGTGTCATGAGAGCGACAATCCAGTATCCTCCTAATGTATATGTGTTGGCCCAAGCATGGCTTTGCATCTTCCAGCTGTTTTAGGTTTGAAAGCCCCTCAAAAGACATTTAGGTGGAATGAATATTGATGGGAGACAAAGAAAGTCCTATCCCACGTCTATGCATCTACCTGCCCCATGTACATTAAAGCCTGCAGATGTTTCTTGTGGCAGAGCGAAAGCTAGGAAATGTTCTAGGAATTCAACTTTACACCTGCCATTTGTATTTAAGGCCTTTTGAATAACCTTTACACCACAGCTCTATATCCCCAATTGCATTTGCTTAAAAGTTTCTAGGGGCTTCTCAACATATCTATTTTCTATTTATTTGATTAATGTCATCTGAGAGCTATCTGAGCGCCATAGGAGGAGACTGCTGTCATGTCAGAGATAGTAGGAAAGCACAAAATATTCTATGGTATACACGAATATCTTCCATGCGTGGATGAGTTTAATATTGCTCGCTTTTTTTTTACATGTAGTCAAAACCTTCTGCTAAATGATAAAGGGGATTGGTGAAAATAAATGTCATTTCAAGTGAATCAAGGACGCTATTCACAATAACATTTATATATTGTTAAATCTTTTTTGTCAAATATCAATTGCAGGTTGTATTTATTGAGGCTAGTGATATGTCCTTCCTGAAAAACTTGGCGTGTTCTCAGACCCCCTACCACCACTTGACTTTTTTAGCCTATCTTTTGCAATAGACATTATCGAATTCAATGATCTCACATTATCTATGCTTCATTCTGGTGTAGGAAGAATTGATGATTCAACCTTACACCTGCCAATGGACTCATTCCATTACTTTTGTGCACATACAGATCAATAGGGATCGATCTTGAAAAGATCAATGATAGGAGGGCACTTACAACAAGATTTTCTAGTCATAAAGGATGCGCGTACCATAAGAAGGATGGAAAATATGCTCCAATAATCAAGTTTTGAGATCTCTTCGCAAATTTAATAGCTACCTACTAACATCGAATGAAGAGTCAGGACTTGAGCCCACAGTCATAATCTATTTGAAATTGCACTTAGAAGATTTCGTGAAGATGATGGAGTAGCAAGGCTAAAGATCCAAGAACATAACAAGAAAATTTGAGCTAGGAAAGTTGACAATGAACTTCAAACTTGAAAGAGCATTTTTTAATGCTTGTTATTGCTTAGAGCATCCAATTACTGCACTCATTTTCTATTTTATGTTAACTCACTAGCTTTTAATCTCTTCAAGTTAGGCTAAAATTGAACCTTACAAACTTACTAGCTTTTCAATTTGGGCTAAAATTGAACAAGGCAAATTTCACACTCAAGTTTGGTGCTTTAAAATGAATTCATCATTGCTTTGAAGGCTAAAACGAACAAGTGCTTGAATTGAGTGATCTTGTTTTTATTGCATCTTGAATGCGTATCCTCTCCCCTTACGCTTCGTGCGATCTAGGGTGCAAGAGAAACATTCAAAATGCATTTTATTGCTTTGAGTCACCTTTAGAGGGGCCTGCCTAAGAGACACATCCGAAAGGAGAACTCGAAGGCGACTCCAACCGGTTTTTCATTCGGGCCGGTATACAAATGGATAAGACTAAACTGTCAAGTCCTCATGGTATGTAGGCCTTAGCCGTACAGTGTCTTTCAGAATGGGGTACTATCGTAAAACATATAAGAGCCCCTAGTAGGATTGATTAAAGCCTTTAGTGGCTGGCGGGCTCGCAAGGTGCCATGTCCCCGATGTTGTGTCATTAAGAACCTTGTTTGTAGTTGCCATCCAGTCCATCCAACGAGTTTATCAAAGTGGTGCATTGGAACTTAGATTCCAAGAAGTTACTTGCCATGTCCAATCTTGGTTGAAATATAGAGGTTAAGACTTCATTCTTAACATACCTTTATATTTTATCCTTGGTTGCATGTAAAATCATCCCTTCTACTACGAAGGGCATGAGGCAAGCCCACCAAGAAAAATGTACCAATTGAGCTATGATGTTACATTGCTTGTTTGAAAACACAGTGCATTTATCGAAAACATTGGAAAACCAACATTCAACATCATCATCAAAATTTCAAACCCCTTAGTAAGAGCAAATACATTTGACAAAACCTAAGAACTATTGCTTACCCCTTATGTCCTTAGAGGCTTCTAAGTAATTGGGTTTACATCTTAATTTGCTCTTACAAAGGTCAACATTAGGCAACCCTTCTCCTGATTTCTTGGAACTTCCACATAGCACTTTGTGGGACCAAAAGAAGTTGTGACATTGGACATTCAGTTTGAAACCTAATCAAGAAGTGTGTTTGTGGTAAAAAGTACTCATTAAGCAAAGATAACAAATTGGACCCCACACATGTGCTTGATATCTTTTGGTCATATTGGTCTTTTGATTGGTCTTAGAGAAAAGTGTGTTCTTCAATACCTTGGCCTAGTAAACAAAGTCTCTCTAAGTCTCTTAGGATCAAATCAAACACTTCATCCATCTCAAAAATTTATCAAAATCCATCCCACCAAACAACTTTATAACTTTGGAAACATCATTCTAGACTTGGGTAAATCATCCTTAAATCAAATCAAAGTCATTTGTTTAATTAGGTGTGTGGGAATGCATCCTTTCTCATACATTTAATTAAATCAACCATCCTTTGAACAAGTTTATCCTAATATCACATCCAACACCTTAGGGTTTACAAGTTCACTATCCAAATCGACCAATCAAAATCAAACCCTAAGTCTAGCATTGATCCAAAGTCCCTAAACGTTCAACACTCATAATTTACACATTTCATCCTCCATCTCGTCATTGGTCATAAGAACCTTAGAGGTCACTTTTTCAACAAGGTCAAAACACAAGGAGAACATGGAATACAAACTTGATCCATACATCTCGAGTAATCCAAATCAATTGAATCTTCAAAGCCTTACAATTCCGATTGATTATCAAAACTCACACTTATACAATCCATACATGGGACCATTACCCTCGACAAATGTCAATAGAACAACAAGTGTGAGTGTGCCCAAATCAAAGATTGGAATGCATTTTCCAATGGTAAATCCAAGCCCAAACCTACAAGTCTATTAATCAAACAATCAATGCATGAACCTTGAAACGAACAATGTCATCCCACTAAATCCCTACATGCCAAAGGGGAACGTACCAAGTGCAAGTTTTCGAAACATGAATCCAACAAACTTTGGGATGGATACATTTGCAAATCATATGAATATTCCAAACATGAACAATGGTCAATTTCAACCTATCATGCCAAATCTGAGTGTCATCCCAAATCAGAACATTGTCCAAAATCAAACACAAGTGTACATCCCAAATCCGCTTGAACAAAATCCAAAACAAGGGAATCAAATGCAAAATCAAGATCAAACTTCACTAGAGCAACTTGTTTCACATGCCAAAATAATTTAATTATTGAGCCAAGAGATATCTTCACTCCAAAATCAGTACACTCTTCCTTTGGTTGAACCATGTCATCAAAGTGTTGAGTTGTGTCCACAAATGTATCAAGAACAAAATCTCCAATGTCAAGAAGTTAGATATCAAGATCAACCACATCAAAAAATCCAACCCCCACATCTTGAAGATCAATCACCATGTCTCAAAAATCAATCACCACATCTTGAAGATCAATCACCACATCTCCAAAATCAATCACCACAAGGTCAACTTAAAGTGCAAATCTCACAAAGAAACAAGCGACAGTACACACCACTTGGGATACCAATCGAATCAGTCTTGCAACAATTGGTACAAGAAAATCTCATGAATCTCCCCATCTATGGGAACTATCAAGAACCCTTAGTTAAACCACCAGGGTATAATGAGGAGCACCATTATGATTATCACAAAACAAAGGGACACACAACATTAAGTTGTATTCAACTAAAAAATCTCATCCAAGACCTGATTGATCAAAATATAATTGCTATTGGGGACAATGATAGCATTGTCAATCTCTCCACCATGACTGTTGAGAACAAGGAGAAAGATCAATCCATCATTGAGCACCTTGAAGATGTTTCCACCCCATTCGATGATCAAATCGCCATACATCAAGAGCCACTCTTTAGTGATCTATTTTAAGGAGTGTTGGGATTATTTGATCCTATTGACATAATGCATGATCCATCGACCTATGATCATGTTAAAAATGTCTCTACATTGCCTTATGAGTTAGAGGATATATCTCAAAAATTCATTCCAAAGCATGATCAACATCTTTCACCAAAGTCTAGCAGTGGTCCTTTCCAAGACATGTTGACCCCCTTTGACCTCATGGTTACAGATACTGAAGGAATCCTCAACTTGACACTTGATCCAAGTCCACTCAAATATCAAGAGGATATTGAACCACTTACCATGTCTAATTACGACATCCAAGAACCCTTTGTAAGCAATCCATCCTTTGAAATGGATCCATGTCAGGAACTTGATCCAAAGCATGTTGAAAGCAACTCTAAAATCATTCAAGATCGAGAATTTGTATCTTCAAGATACTACAACAATCTAACATACACTCTCCTATCTATGCAAGATGATCATATCCATGTAGCACATACTCCTCCATCTACCCATGAGATGCTTTCTATGGATGGACACTTAGATGATCTTCATCTAGAACAAAATTTTGTTACACACAAAGAGCAGACTATCAACTCCTACAGTCAAACTGAGTTATCAACATCAGGATAAGATATATCCCAAACTTAGATTGAGGAAATCATGAATAAAGATATCGAACATTATCCACTCAAGGAAACAAGTAAGATAGAACAGGATAATCCAGAGTTAGCAGAGCAACAAATTGAAAGAATGTCACCTACGGTGGTCATTTATCGGAGAATACATTATGAACAAGAGCTCTTAGAACAAGCAGAATCAAAGCATGAAGGTACTACAACCACCATACTGGGGGAAACTATGTCTCAAGCAAACGTCAACATAAGGAGCATGAAGAATCCTTATGATAAAACCGATGTCAATACTACAACCAATCGCGTCATGAATCTTCACCCACCCATCACCCCATCCACGAATTGGGACCAACATCAAAAAACAAAGAATGTTATCAAATCAAAAGGAGCCGAGAAGCATAATGGAAAAATAAAATATACATGGATACCAAAGAATACAAACAAAGATCATCCCTATCAAACTCCATCAGTCAAAGAAACTATGGGGCAAAATAAAAAAGGGAAAAGTATCCATCAAAGATGTTCGCAAAAGGAAAAACAGGCTTTTCAAGTGACGTACAAAGTATATCAAGTAGTTGGTCCTAATTCCATGCATACTTTCGTATCCACCCATCATTGCTCATCCTCCCAAGTTTGGAGAATCAAAGGTTCCAAGCTGTCAACCAATCCATCTTTTATCCCTAAACACACTCCATCCATGCCTCCACGCATGATATCTAATTCTCACATCAACCATGTATTGGCAACGACCCTTTATCATAAGGATTCAGAAGGCACTCTATCGCGATGTGTGTACAGGGACAAAGTTAACCTTGGTATCAATAAAGCAGATAAAGAATCCCAAAAGTTGCATTCAAGTGCACGTATCTTAGCAAAGCAACTTCTTCAAATAGGATATCAATGGCATTTTATGATAGGGGCATCTACATCAGCAACACCTTGTGATTCAGTATGAGTTTAAAATCTTTCAAAAAAATAAAAAATAATAAAAAAAGCAAAAAATCCAAAAAAAATTAGGAAAAGGATTGAAAATAGTAAAGAGAAAAATCATCCTCCAGTGAAAACCACTACGGTGGCGCTTTGGGCAAGACCATGACGAAAACCTGGAAAATAGGCGTCATGAGTAGAATCGAGCATCTACGTGCACCAGTTCAGATGAAAGCATCTCATCCCATCCATAATAAATCCAACAATCCATCCATATTATCCATAATAAATCCATTTCATCCATGAACCATTGATCCAATCCATCTTCATCCATGTGCATATATCTGCATCCATAGTCCAAGTTATCTTGATCTTGATGAAATTTTGGGACACACTTTATACTTGGGTATGGTAAACATCTTGACAGGGGTCATTTTCATTGATCCTATCCTATGTAGCATTATCTGAGTCATGAAGCATTATCCAAATGAGCATTCTTTATCCGAATATCTTATCGCAAGATAATCCTTGGCATCCTTTGCGTATCCATCCATCCATACACCTATCTAAGCATCCATCCATGACAGTCCATACATTGCGAGACATTGGGGGTAGGTATTTACATCTTGCTTTGGGAATAAGTTTTGATCTATATCCTCCAACTTATGTGGCGATCCAAACATTGGAAGACGTGAAATCAAATTGGTCCACCACTTGTGAGCAAAAATCCAAATCACTATCCCATGGCATATTTTGATGAGCAAACATTCCTTATCAAGTTTTATCTTCATCGAACATCAATCCAAATAATCACCATCAGTTGCATCTAAGTTGCACGTCAAACATCACATCAAATCATTCAAACAACTTTTGTTCCGAAATCAAGCTTCATCAATCATGATCAATCAAATCCAATCAAAAATCATCATCTCGGGATATCATTCCCAATCCTTGTGTTGCTTAACACTATCTCTGCATTGTTGTGTATCCTCAACAATGTTATCATCATCAATCCTCAGATTATTGTGTATCCTCAACAATGTTATCATCATCATCAATCCATTGATTTGATCAATCAACCTTAGCTTGGTCTTCAACAAAATCCCAAACAGAGAACTGATATCATCACACACATCCATATCGAAATCGTCAAAATCATGTAAAATCAAAAACATCAAAAAAATCAGAAAATCCAAAAACATCAAATCATATCAAAAAATCCAAAAATAGTCAAAAATCAGAAAATATCAAAAACATTGGAATCCGAACTACGTCGTCTCTGAGCTTAAACGTAGGCAAGGCTAATCTTTGATTAGCCCCCGAGACATCAAAATCCAAAAACATTCGTAAAACATCAAAATCCAAAAACATTCAAAAAACACAAAATCCAAAAACATTCGAATAAATCAAAAATCAAAAATCAAAACATTTGAAAACACCAAAAATAGCCTCAAAACATTCCAAAAACATCAAAAACATCCAAATATTTGAAAAAATCCATCCATCTCATCTCGCTTACACCCACAATAATCAATCATCCATAATAAACTGATCATCACATTCATCCTTTGGCAACACAAATAGAAACAATCACAACAATCAACAAAAGCAAGCTTAAATCGCAAAATCAAAATTGAAACAATAGACCTCTAAAACAAAATCAAACTCTTGATCATTTTCAGACATGTCAGTCAACCTTATATCAACAGCCTATCAATCAACTTATCAAATCATCATCATCCTATGCAATGCATGTCCTAGGATATATTGTTCCGACAATGGTCATCATTTTGGATATCACCTTGGATTCTTATCCTATCAAAACAAATCCCTTTGGCTGAAGGTATGAAGAACATTGGCTTTTTTGCGTACTTGATCTTTTCTTTTGATTTATCTTATTGTGCTCATTCCAAGGACCTCTCGATGATATCCGAATGAAGGATTTAGAGAGATAGGAATGGGGCAACGATCATTATCATTTTGTCTGTTGTGCTTGTTGAACGCTCTTGTAATATAACTTGGCGAATACTTGCTTTGTTAGGTACGTCCTAGCAAGGTTTCCGTATGTCAAGTGTGAACAAGAATACTCCTATCTGCTTGTTGAGTCAAAGTCCATCGCACTAGGTACAACGCCATCCTGGTTCTTAATACCTTGATGCATCGTATCTACGTGTGTAATAAAAAATAAGGTAAGTAGCCCTTTTAAAATCCCAACCCTTGATAAGAAAATCATCATCATCTATCATCATCATCATCATCATCTCTAATAAAGTCTCGTTAGATCATGGACTTGTTGGATCCTCTTGTCATCATCTCATTTCCGCACTAACATAATCATCACCAATGCATCCATCATGCATCCATCCTGCATCCACAAACCGTCAGCATACCACATATCATTCATATCATACATAATAGGAAACATCAATCATTTCACATGCATTGCATAATCATCATCATAATATAGATCTGTTATTCTAAGCATCTCATAAATCATCCATTGCATAATCACAACATATCACATCATCAATCTCATCCATCTCATATCATATCATCATTTTAAGTTGTTTAGGATAATATAGATTTGTTATTCTAAGCATCTTGAAATCATCTCATTTGCATCATAGTCCATAACCACCCATTTTGGAACTCTCTCTTTATTTGATCTATCTTCTCAATCGACTTTTCGATCCGAGAATTTCTTTTCCATCCAAAATAAAAAAAAAATTGATTGATCAAACAAGTTTATTCTTTGAACCAATGCAACAAGTACATTGCTTCAAAGAGGAGCAAAATGTAGACACGCAAAATTAGCATTATGCATAGTCATCCACTCATTGAATAAATCAAATGCAGCAAATCCATTTGCTAGGAAAGTCAGGTCTTTAGTCCTAAGGTTATGCATTTAAATAAATCAAAGGCTCACATCATCCTTTAATTAAATAAATCAAACTTTATTTAATTAAAATCTCAAAGGTCATTTCCATCCTTTTCTGATTTAAATAAATCAAATATTTAAGTCCTAAAATTCAAAATCATCTAAGCACCATTAAGCTAACCTAATCATCATTAATTTAATCTAACCATGATTAAATGCTAATTCACCCACTTGCATTCTCTAGATATCTCCACTTGCACAAATAAATCAATTTATTGATTTATTAAAACTCCTCATTTTCACTCAACATGGCCCTCAAGTTTGAAAAACATGACAAGTTGATTTGTCCCTCCAACATTGCATTTATTGCTCTTTTTCTTGTCCCCCTCTCTAAATTTATTGCCAAATTTGAATTCAAATTCTCCCTCTCATGGGAACACTTCCCAAATCTTGCACATGCATCAACCACTCACCACTTGACAAGTGTCTTCCTCTCATTTGTCCAATCTTAATCCCACATCCTCCATGTTTGGCACTCTCAGCATTTGAAAATCTTTAAATAAAGGCTTCATCCTCAAGCAAATCCTCCATCATCTCCACAACTCCACAATCTTTGTGCAAAGTCATTCTCTTAAATTGAGAACTGATTTTGTCCACTATCAATCCACAATCATAACATTTCATCTCCAAGATCATGCAAGGTCACTCTCTTCATTTGAGAAATGATCTTGTCCATCATTATCATTAGCTTATCTAAAGGGGTTTGGAAAGGGCTACTTTCCACATCAAAGTAGCACCAATCCCCCCATAAGATCAAGTGTTTGCTTTGTTTAAGAATGAGGAATAGTTATTTTCGATTGTATTTACTCAAGTATTTCATCTTTTTCCTTGTTTTCTAACAATGTAGATGGATTTTATGGGGAACTCATGTTTTAATCTTGCATTTTGATCTATTAGTGTGATTGTTTATTTCTTCCATGCAAGTTTGAAATAGGGTTCACAAAACCAACCTTCCTAGAAATATGATTAGCTACTCTAGGTGAAACAAAAAAAATTGTGGCTTCGGTATCAATAAGTATGGAAATAGGTAAACCAAACAAAGTACCTAGAGTTTCCACTGGAGTGATTTAGTATTTAGCTTACCGATTGTCCACTGCTACATGGATCCTTTGCTGAAATGCAACCTGATAGGGAGGAAGTGAATTACCATGTGGTTGTGAACTAGATGGTTTGCTAGGAAATTGACTTGCATAATGATCCCCACCACATGTATAGCATCCTTTCACTGGGCCTCTTCTTTTTGTTGATCTCTCAGAATTTCCTCCATTCCCTACAGCTTTGCTATAATTACCATTGTTGTAGTTATTTCCTTGATGATCCTTCTTTGAATCATTCCAATTATTGTGGAATTCTTTATCCCCTTTCCTTGGAAATTCCTACCCATCATCATACTTCTTAGGAGCTTGCTTAAATTGAGATCCTCCATTCTTCCTGTGATTCCTCTTCTCCCAATAGTTCGAGATGGATTTGAGCTTTTGCTCTTGTTTGATAGCCTTCTCATAGACTAGGTCCATAGTGGTTGGACCATGTACATCCACCTCTCCACCTATTTAGTTATTAAGTCCCATAATGAACTTTTTGATTTGAAATCGCTCATCCTTTTGGTACATTGGCACATACCTCAAGAGACAAGTGAACTTATTTCCATATTCATCCACTGACATTTCTCCTTGTTTCAAATTTTGGAAATCAATGAGTTTTTAATTGAAAAAGAGTTGGGGTAACCACCTCTTTCAAAAAAATTCAAAAACTCATTCCAAGTCAGCTTAAGAGAACTTATTCCAAGTTCCATCTTCTTGTTCATCCACCAGTTAGAGGCTTCTCCTACTAGCCAGAATGCTCCCCACATAGCCTTAGTGACTTCTAAATAGTTCCTTATTTCAAAATACCTAGATCCATTTGAATTAACCAAGCCTCAGCTATAACATGTCAACCATTCACTGAAGTAATTTTTCCTAAGTTTTCACTTTACAAGTAAATAAACTATGTAACTTAACCATTGCCATAAAAAAAATCTTTATTTTATAGAGTAAAAATGAACATAGATGTCATAACAATAATCAACATTGATTCCATTCCAATATAATAATTCTCAAATTACAATATCCCAAAGAATGTGTACAAAGTACATACATAGCTCAATCGAGCTTCAAAGTGATAGATATATATGGCCCAAAAACTCCTTCAAATCTTGGTCTAGTATCGCCTGTTGAGGAGGAGAAGCATCACTCAAGTGCTTTTCCACCAACCACGAACTCATATGCAGTCCCCCACACATCTACCATAGGATAGATGGCCCTACCCTTCGATGAAGAGATTGGTGGAGTAACCTCGTACGAAAACTATTATGAGCTTAGTGTTGTGTCCTACATGACTATAACTTGTAACCCTACAATTTGGAACTAGCATGCACTACAGGGACACAATGAAATGACATTGGAGCCAAAGGCAATCACATTGCTTTGGCCAAAGTGTTCTCACTCAGTACTTTGAGTGATAGTCATCCTACTCACATACACTACTCGAGCTTAATTTGACTTTGGGCCACAATAATCTATGCATAGGTATTTCCTCCTATGGGTAATCTTTAACCCTAGAAATATCATATTCCCTTTCCCACAAATTCTATGGTATTTTTACTCACAAAGGATATGAACAAGTTCCCTCCCTTCAATGGACAATCTAATCCCAAAAGTATCCCACTAACTATTTGATATAATCAAATAACTTTAGCTATGAATAACCCTTAAGCTATCCTTGTTTATTCATATCTAGTATAATAATACCTATGACAAACAATCCCTCCTATTATGGAGTAATTACAAGCACTTTCATAGAAAATCATAAAATAACTTCTATTTCCTTTCCAAAGCAAATGCTATGTTTTCCTAATGCAAGTAATCTCAAGCAGTTCAAATAAAGCATTCAAAACTCAATATTTCGTAATTAAAGATAAATAAGAGAAGACTAGATTCTCATGCCTGTGATACACTTAACCAATTGACTGACTTGATGCACAACTTTCCAAGAGCAACTTACTAGCTTCACTTAAACCTCTCGAGCAATACTTAACTATGACTTCTCTCACAAGTTGATGATATGCTCTCATAAATAAAACACTCACAAAATATAGCTTCTCACAAATACTCAAGGCTCTCACAAAATACAACATAATGCAATTGCAGAAAAATGCATATTAGTGTGTCCCAAATGAGAGAACTAGCCTCTATTTATACAACAAAATGGGACATTGTAGCCTACAAAAAAGGCATGTTGAATGAAAACTCTCTCCATGCAAGTCGAATCATAATACTTAGCTAAAAGGTGGCAACAAACTAAGTGCAAACTCAACATATAATGCTACAGGTCGACCCTTCTAATTGACAACAAAAGACCAATTCAAAAATGCACATGCTCAAATGATGATAGTTGATTTGCAATCATAATAGACTTATACATATTAAAGAGCATTCATAAGTTGATGCCATGTTGCAACCACTTTTCCTTATCTCTTGGCATAGTTTTACTCTTTGAAACATTCTACAATTTACAAGCAACACTTAGACAAAGTTGACTTAGTCATAGTTTCAATGGGCAATAGATCAAAGATGAATCACCCTTCAAAATAGCACTCAAAAGGTGCTTTTGACCATTTCTTATCTTGTTGCACATTTTTCCTATTATCATGCATCTTTACACTTTATACAGTAGCTCATAAATATTCCATCGCTTGGTATTATAGCACCCAAGTTAGACTAATTCACTATTAATAATTCAAAGTTGCATTTACAATAGTATCGACTTATGGTTTTATCCCATATCGACCTTTTATTGTTGTGAAATATTTTCCATATAGTTTGACCTTTATCCAATGTCAACATATGTATTATTTAGCCTTAAATAATTTTCTTATCTCATATACAAATCGACCTATGTTCATTGATATAAGTCAGCCTATGTTCATATATATAAATTGGCCCGTGTTCATATATATAAACATATATTTATATATGTACATATACATATATGTATGCTAATAAATCACACACATATATATATATGTATATATATGCTAATATATATATATATATACCATGTTAATCAAGTATGTATACATTCAATATATAAGTGAATACGAACAAGTTAAAATTCACATAATAATAATAACCATATCGATTGTATACACACACACACACATATATATGTATATGTATATATATATATATGTGTGTATATGTATATGTATATGTATATGTATATATATATATATATATATATATATATATATATATATATTCCTCTACGTACATGTATATGTATGTATGCATATACTGATACATTTGTATGGATATTTATATTTGTCCATCATGTGTATGTATTGATACATGTATACATATGGATATATGTATATATCTCATATATATATATATATACACACACACACATTTGATTGCATAATCAAGCACATACACAATTACCATCGTGTTGATAGGTAATAGACATGTGGTGTATTAATACATATACACATTCATGTCCTATTGTCCATTCAATAGCTCCATTCTCATAAGCAACATGTTCATAAGTGTGCATAGGTACGTCTACCTATGTACCCCTATGTACGTGTTCCTTCATGCGTATGGTCTATCATCGACATGCATATGTATACATATACATATATCCCACATGTGTTCACCTCATCAATACAAGCATAGTAATATAAGGAAGAAATCATAAGCTCTAAACATATAAACATCATCCAAGAATGCACTTTATAGTAATCAAGTCCCATACTTATGAAAACACTCATACTAAGGATGACTTACCAATTCCCAACATAATAACTTGACTCAACCATTCTACTATGAGTGTGTGTAAGCTCATATAGATTATGTTACTGGTTACCCAACCAAGATCTTCTCCTAAGTGATACTTCCCCTCACACCTAGAGGATTAAACATATACCTACATCCAACTAACACATTCACATGCCAGTCAGTTGTTCAAAAAAATATGCATTGCACATAACATTTCTCCATAGTTAGAATATATAATTCAATAAACTCCATTTCACATATATGCATTTCTTCACATATCATTAAATGAAATAACATTTATTCATAATTCAATGATAACAAAGTGCAAGCACAATCTATTCTCATTCAAAATTCAAATCACAATCACATTTACCCTACATAGTAATAATAAATAGTAATTACACAATTGGGGTATAACATCAACTTCTTCTCCACTGGTGCTTCCTTCAAATTTAGGAGGTGTAACCTTTCTTATATCCCTAGATAATTTAGTTGCCATACGCTTCCTCTTGGTTTCCTCATAATTTGATTGAGTTCTAACACTTTCTTGATTTCTAGATTTAGTGTGGTTTCTAGAATCTTCCCCTACTTCCTCATTATTGGGAATTTATTCTTCATCCTCATTGTGTGGAACTTCTTCTTCATCCTCTTTTTCTTTTCCCCTCACCTTTGCTCAAGGTTTCCTATCCTTGCATTAGTTTCATTCATGATTGCCAGAAGTCGATCCATCTTGGCTTTAGCATTTTTCAAACCTTGTCCAACCTCTTGGCTCCCTCTAGGATTAGATCTTGTCCTAACCATTGACTTAAGTATAGTTACACCTGGAGTTTCATTTTAAATTAGATCCTATCATGGTTTACTAAATGCATAGGAGAACATTTCAAAAGAGAAAAAAATCATAAATAAATTTCATTGAGGTTTTCATACACAAATTTTGATAAAAACATTTTCTTTCATTTATTCATAAGGATTTCAATATCCTTTCCTTTACATAGAATGACTATTCAAATAGTCAAGAGGAGAGTATCCATCAGATACACCATCAGATACATATCTCAATGAGGTATATCCCTCAAATTTTTTCTCATCTCTTATTTGTTCTTCTCTATCCCAAAAAGGATAGTAATCGTATTCCTCTGATTCACTACTAGAGGCTATAACAATTACTTCAGCTAAAGGTACTACTTGAGGATTCCTAAATATCAATGATGGAATGACACTACATTTTGAGGACATATTCCTGGAAAGTGATAATGAGTTTGATTTGGCTGGAGAAACAGATGGTAAGTTGTTAAAATTGGTTTCATCTCTCATCCTTCTTCTCTCTTGACTAATTTGCGATAGAACGTGACTAATTGTTTCGATATCACTTAACTAGATGGAATTTTCATAGTTGGTTCCCTCAATGGCACGAATAAGGGATTCTTTTTCCTTCTTGGCCCTTAGGTAGTGTTATCTCCTGGATTTGCACCTCGTTGAATTTAAAATTCAACAATCCAGTGAAAACATTGGAAGATCTCTCAAAGTGTTGGCTTTGAAAATGGAGATCAACCTCCAGAGAAGGCTGAATTCCTCTTGGTTCTCACCTAAATCTAACTTACTCAACTATTTTGTTCAAGGAAAAGGGATAAAGAAAAACATAAACTGAAAACTAAAGTGAAATTAAAAGGTGATACACCAAACTAAGATAGGACATAAAACTTAGACTGCAAACACTTGACTACAATAACATAAATTACACTTGCACAACTTATTATTGCATGCTTCTGCATAAGTGCTTCACAAAGAGGTCGTAATGTTCAAACTCTTAGGAGGAAGATAACTTCATAGCTAAGAGCTCTTTGTATTCTTTGACACAGTTTGTAACTTGCATTAACATACTCTTGCATAAAGGTGTTAAAATTGAGACAAAGTTATTAGGAAATGAACAAAATATCACAAATAACTTGATCAATCAATTGAATCCACACAATGATGCAAAGGACAAGTAGGAAAAACTTCACAAATCAATGATGTCCAAGGTTCTTACTGTATTTCATATCCAAAAATGAGTTACAAAAGTATGTCAAAAATTGACTAAGGACTGAAAAGTCACTAAGTATCAGAAAATGCATAATAGGAATTGAGTACAATGAGTCAAATGAATGATTATATCATCAACTCCTAAGCAGTTGCACCAAAATAGGAGCTAGAAACTGCCTTGGATCGGATTCCCCCAAAAAGCCATGAATCTAGCAACTGCATCTCCTCCAAAAAGACTCCAATAGGCTGAAAAAGTCAAGTTTGACTAATCCCATCATCTAGGCATGCAAAACCACCCCTATATTCTCTTCATAACCTCCAACAAAGTAAATAAAATCCCCCCTATATGCTCTCCTTATGTTTGTAAACTAAAAAACAACCTCCCATGATGCTCTCAAAGTTATGAAGACTCAATAACAACCCATACATACTTTGACAAGGCATGAATCCATCATTTTTGCATTTTTTAAAAGAGAAATTTAATTAAGTGTTTTATAGCAACAACACTTAATCCAAATTCTTTACATTTATAATTTATGCAAAAATAATACGAGGTCGACTATATAGGTCAAATACAAAAGAAACAAGCATAAGTCTTAAAAGATTTAGTGAAAAACATATCATATCCCATGACCTTCATTAGTTTGATGAAATATTTTTAAAAAAGAAGGTGAAAAAGCACCTTATACCAATCAAATTTTCTAGGGTAAGAAACCCTAATGAACAAAGTCGAAGGAAAAAGGAAAAAGATATTCATTTTCACTATCAAACTTTTGGAAACTTGGAGGCCACCGATAAAGGGTTTGTATGAGGAATTTTGTGAAGGATTTCACAGTGAATCTGGATGTATTCTCTATGCAGCATCGAGTGGAAAACCTAGGCAAGCTAACTATATACATATTTATCCATTCTTCACCATTTTCTCCAGAGAAGAAGCTCAAACCATTTCAAAATTGAGCTAGGTAAGCAATTCTTTGCATACTATGCACCTTTCATCATGCTGCCTTTTGATATGATAAACATGTCATTGAAACTTCTGTACATTTTCTTATACTTGCAAAATCTACTAAAAGATAGAGGAATTCTTTTATGTGTTTTTGACATTTCTGGGTATTTCGCATTTCACATGCTCAGCCTACATTTCTGTAGAAAAATGAATATCCTGTTGTTTCCACGTATACCTGGTTTCTTTTTCATAAAAAAAAACACATAAGGCCCTTTATTTTAATGGCCATGGCCACACCATTGCAAGCACTAAAATATTTCTTCATTCTGCAAAGATGGATTACTCTAGGTTTGAAACTCAAAAACCTAAGTGGGTTTCAATGTATTATGAAAAAAAATGTGTTCTCTAGTAAATTTTTGTTATTTCCATGAATTCGTATGAAGAAATTTCAACACCTTTTGTATATTCTACTCGAATGATGAAAAAAAAAGATGAAGCAACTTCATTTTTTGTGTATTTTATATCTGAAATTTTGCATTCTCTATAGATGAAATCCTTGTAAAATATAGGGATTATTTTGAATTTTATGGCCACGGCCATGTCTATTACAAATACCAGGAACCATGTCTCTAACTCATGCCATATTTTTTGTCATTTTCATACACTTTTTTGTAGATGAAAACCTATCCATGGTTTTCAATACCTGCGGCTTCTTCATTGGACTTATATTCTCCTTGGGTTTTACATTTAAACCCGTGCCTCCATGATTGTATTTCTCCACATTTACCATCTTCTTTTGAAAATGGCCATAGCTCAGCCCCAATACACAACACTGCTCGATGCTTTCATTTGTTTCTTGCATCTTGCCACAATCTTACATATATTTGTAGGTGACTAAAGATTTGTTTCTGGGTCTGATATTTTAAGACAAACCCCAAATGGTTTTTTTGCATTTTGGGTACGTTTCACATTTTCTGCAAATATAGAGGACTTGATTTTCTCGAGCTTCTATCTCATTATACCTTCAGGAAAATTTGAAAGTTTCACTTGTTTGCAGGTCGAGCTCCCTTCTTCCTATTTTCTTTATGCTTGCATATACAGGATACAGACTTCCATTATCTGGCACGACCATACAAACTATATATATTAAGGCTTGTTTCTACAGTCAAGCCCTAACACAGAAACCTATAAAGGTTTCGTCTGTCTTGTTTTCATGACCATTCTCTGGTTTTCATGGTTGCTTTGAGTCTGATAAAAGGCCTTCTCTGCATCATATCTCTTCACATTATTGTCATCACAAAATCTATATATCCATGATTAAACTTTTGCATACATAGATACCAACTTTCATCATTCTCCCACATTGATATTACTGTATTTCCTGTAGAAGTATTACTCACTAATATGCAACATGATTTCAATGTTTTCTTGCATTATTGAAATGCATACTGTTAGCATTTGTTGGTTTGACTCAACATTTAATGGTACTCAAAATACTATACCATTCAATACCTCTCATGATACATAACATTGTTTCTTTAGCTTGATAGCTATGAAAAGAACACAAGCTATCCCTCTGTTCAAATACAAGGCAGGTTGTTTGATGTTGCAATGTGACACATGTGCTTTTGTAGAACATAATACAGGACACTATATCTTATATCCACATTGTGAAACTGTATTTTCTTATAGAAACAATAATAATGCACATTGTGGAAACAATTTTGAATGACTTCTGGCATTCTAAATTTACAAATCTGATCATGCTCCACCTCATTCTGCTATGTGAATCTGTTGAACCTAAAACCATTGTTGATTGTAAAGGTGAAGGCCAATGCATAAATGACTCATGTTACTGATGAGTATGATGTTTCCATTTCATCTATGTTCATGTTGTGCCTTCATGGAATAGTACATAAATGCATTTCTTTAATCTGTTTTAATACATGACATTGTCAACATCCTTTATGAACAAGCATATGTCACCTATGATAGTGACTAAAAACTCACTACCATAGATGATGTATGGTTGCTTAAGGGAACCATAAAGGGATGAATTACCTTTCCATGCTTCTTTAAAACACAATAAGGCATCATGCTGGGCTCAACCCTTGTGGGAGCCATATTTTATCCCACATGTTTTAATTAGATGAATGAAAATAGAAACAAAGATTTCACCTATACCTGCACAAGAAGCAAACATGTTAGATAAGAAAACTGAGCATATAATGGGTGTGTTTGATTATGCTCTTTGTTTTCCTGGACATTGGTAGTATGCTAGTTGTTTTAATGCAGATGAAGGTCAAGCTATATGTTTTTAGATGTCTGCAGATATATAGATTGGTGATCTTTCATTGCTCTAACCAAACCTCATCTCACTCATGCAAGAAACCTAGGAGCAACAAGGAGCAACAGCTGGAGACTGGACTAACATGAAGGACTGGAACTGATGTAGGACAAACTCAACCAGGACTCATCATTCAGGCAATGACAAGTCACTTTTCTGTATATGTGCATTTCCTTTATCTGCAAATGTATAGTTTTTCTTTTATTTTCATTAAAGCAGTCACTCTCACGGCTTGTGTGAGACATTATCCATTTGCATTATCAATAAATATTACTTTTTCTTGAAAATATTGTGCACTTTCTCCTATGTTATATGTATCTGCATAAATGCAATCTAGTAATGTAATCTTCTGATTTTGTTTATGCACATGAATGTAATATAACAGAAATAAAATGTACCTTACTCTTCATTTGAAAATCACAAAAGCTCTACCTGATTGAGCTATTAGTAAATAGGTAACAAGTAGCGCTCATTTCTAGTTACTGACTTTCTTGTAGTTAACTTGAGATGAACCATCCTAGAATAGGAATTTTCCAAACATTAGACTTCATAATGTTGGAAGGGAAAACATAGCGAGCACATAGGTTCCAGAGCTGAACCTGGTAGATTTGATACCATGTGTAACATGCCCATTGCTCTACATAGTAGCTTTCCTTGGTTTTAACCTCAAGTAAATAGTTTAAGCATCTATCCATTTAGAGCAATAACATTTCTTTCAAAACTATAAAGATTACATGCACATTTGAAATAATATCCTTTACAAACTTTTTCATTGCATTATATCAAAGCATTACAATTTTTCTAAAGTAACATGATATCATTTCTTATTTTACAATCTTTCCATCATAATGGATACTGTATACACTTAAAATTGGTCAAGACATTTATTTAATTAAATACTAGTTATTTAATTAATATTTCATCTACTTATATATAAATTCTCAATTTATTTATATAGTTCATATCTTCTAATTCTCCAAATATAAAATCACATTCCTCTAATTTAATTAAATAAACAAATTTCTATAAGTTTATTTTATTTAATTAATTTTCACTAATTCCAAATTTGGAATTCAAGCACATGTCTACAACTTTTCATGCCACCTCACCAAGGTCACATGAAATTAAATAATTCTAATTTTTAAATTATCTTCAAAAAAAATTTAACACATGGCTTATTCGTCACACACTTGATTCTCCCATCCATTTGACATGTTGCCCTTGGTCAAGGGGACATCCTCCAAAATTCTTCCATCTCTCATGTCTAAATCTAGACTGTTGATCACTGACACATCACAAGATGCCTTGGAAATCCTATAAATACACCCCTTTGCTACAACATTTAACATCCCAAATTTGAGAAGATTTATCATGCAGGAATAGCTTTGGAGCATTGGAGCATTTGGAGTTTATAGGTAGCATTATTTAGCATTTTAACAAGTTTGCATTGTAGCATCATGTTAACTTAGAATTATGTTTTGCTTTATAGTTGCATTTTAAATAATGTCTTGCTTTATAGTTGCATTTTAGTTTATCACATCAATAGTTATTTGAGCATATGCAGAATCATTTTAGTTTCTTATCATAGCATTTGTATCACATAGTTTAGCAACATTATCCATTTGTCAATATCTTCATAATCATAGTATCATGACATTTATCACATAGTTTCATGTAGGAACTTAGATTTTCTTGCATTTTTAATAGCATCTCATTTCTCAAGTTGTCATTTTAACAATCATAGTGCACACCTAAAATCTGAGAGCCAAATGATTTAATAAATCCTTGAGAATAGAGAATAATGGAACGTTTTTAGGAATTTAATCTTGTTTCAATTTGATTCAATTTTATTGATTAAATCTCTAATATAATACGTCTCATTGGTGTTTGTGTTGATTTACTAACTCTCCCACATTTCACACACACATAAAATGGCGCCCACCATGGGGCTCAACCCCTATTTCTAACAATTTTCTGGAAAAGTTCATGTAAACAGACTGGATGTGACATTTTAGCGTGGTCATGAGTTCTTTCAGCGCATTCAACAAATCTTTCAGTGCATACGATCTCAGTTATGACGCATATGACAAATCTTTTAGCACATCCGGGGTATGTTACGATGCATACGACATTTCTTTTAGCGCATTCAACAAATGTTTTAGCGCATTCAGGGAGTCTTTCAGTGCTTTTAGTCAATACTTTAGCTCATTCATTACTTCTTTTAGCACAATAATAAGTTCTTTTAGCGCATAGAGTAGCTGTTTTAGCGCATTGAAGGGAATGATCTTTTAGCGCATTGGATGATTGTTTTAGTGCATTTGTGTAAATTTGCAAAATTTTAAAAATCTGAGAACTAATTGTTGTTTTCTGCTTGCAGGTAATTTTATACGCTGGTCAAAGACAATCTTATCAAACTATTGATGATTTATGTAGGGGCTAGAGTTGTTTAATACTTTCTTTTGATTAAGATAGGCATCTAGCTTAATTAAAAGGTTAAAGAACACCATGTTTTATGTGCTTGATGAATGGCAGGCATATGATCTCCCCTTAACTGGGTGACCAAAAAGCCATACCCATTCGTTTTTATTTTTTTATCCATAGAGGGCCTGCCTTGTGGGAAAAAGTAATCATCCAAGGGAATGACCCAACCAGTAGCACGCTAAAGCCAAGCGACTTCCAACCAGTATATAAGTGTGGGTACTTGAGGAAAGTTCAAGTATCACGAGGATAGTTTCAACAAGAAGGGCAACAATGGTCTCTTTCCGAATGGATGATCCCCCACGAACGAAATTTCTATACTAGAACCCTTTGTTATAGCAAGGCCAAAATCCTTATTCTATTTACTGGCGCAAGAACGGTCGTTCTGAAGTCGTCCCACATTTTTGCGGCTTTTAGTAGAGATGAAAAGTATGCCATGGGAGGTTCATGGGTATTGATGCTTGGTTGCCCTGAGAAGTGAGTGTCGTGGAGGGGAGCCAGTGGGATCAGGCATCTAATCATCCGCTAAAAGTAGGTGCAGCTGGAGTAAAATCCAAGTGGAAATCCAGTAAATATTGTCCTACATAGCCTTAAGTTGTACATGTTTGATGTGTTTTACCAAAGTGTTTTCAAACAAATTTCAAACAAAACATCACACAATTGAAGTGAAAACCTTGATTCAGAAATCATCCATTTGAATACTTGATTCTTACAACTTACAAGCTGGAAACCAAGAAAAATCCATTGTTCAACAAATTACACCTTGGTAACATTCAAATTCACGGATTAAAAATAAGACAGACTACCAAAAACCTTAAAATTTTCTAGAATAACACATTTTTCCTATGTTCCAGTGCATCCAATTAGTTTCATAGCGCATTTGTGCAGTCTTTTAGCACATCGACCCTCTGTTTGAGGCATTTAGGCAATCTCATAGTGCATCTGTTCAATCTTCCAACGCATAGACCCTTTGTTATAGCACATACACTGCATATTTTAGCGCATTGACCCTCTATTCTAGCGCATCCAAGAAATCTTATAGCGCATCTGTCAATCTTTTAGCTTGTTCATCCTCTGCTCTAGCACATCTAGGCAATCTTTTAACACATCTGTCAAGTCTTTTAGTGCATCCATTAAATGCAAAACCTGAGAGTTAAGTTTATCCCCTGTTTCACAGTTTGAACCAAAAGTCAAATTCTTTTTCCAATCTAGAATCATTACTCAGGTACAACAAAGTCTAAAATTTTAAAATTGACCTCTACAAGTGGAATTCTCCAATATAAACATCTCAAAGTGCCTAAATAATCAAACTTATCATATCCTTGATTGTTAAGCTAAGTTTCATCGTCAGGATTTTTCATCCTTTCATCATGAAATGAAGCTGTATAATCAAATCAAACTTAGTCTCATCAATAGAATTTGTCATTCTATTTGACTTAGTTTTAATCCTTGACACTATTCCAAACAAAGATCAAAGTTTAGTCAATTATAACACTTGTATGCATGTTCAAACAAGGTTACAAAAGTAGAAACTCAAGGAAAAAGAACTTGAAACCCAAAGCATCGAAACTTCAAACATTGAAACTCAAAACACCATGGCTGAACTTGAAGAGAATCCTTTCCATAACACTGAAAGTGAAGAAATAACTGAGGAAGACATCCAAAATGTTGAACAAGATCCAAATTTCCACAAGTATTTAGAAAATATTTTTCAAAGAAACGGGGAAAAATACTTACTAATGCTAGCTAAACAAGGTGTCAAATTGCCTGATGACTTTGATGTTAATCAATTGAAAGTGCCTCCTAAGAAGCCTGAAAAAGAAACAAAACAAGTGGTTGTCCTAACTCATCAAATTAAAAACCTCCAACAATAAATTCTTGACATGCAAAGGGGAACCTCAAAACGATACTTGATCCAAGACATCTATCCATATCCTTTTGATCAAGATATCCACATAATTCCTTTTCCCAAACATTGTGAATTCCCAAAGTATGACAAATACAACGGTAAAACTGATCCAATAGATCATGTTAGGGAATTTAGAACCATGAGTCTTGAGTTTGCAAATGAGGAAACTTACTTGATGAGACTATTTCCACGCAGCTTAGGTGGACAATGCCTTGAATGGTTTTCCAAACGTGCACCACCAATCAAAACCTTTGAAGAATTGGTCAACAAATTCATCACACAATATTCTTACAACATCCAACATGGTATAACAATGAAAGACCTTTGCAACTTGAAACAGAAAAAGGGTGAATCATTCCTCACTTTTCTACAAAAATGGAGAAGGTTATTTGCGAGATATTCTTGTCCTGTACTTGAAAAAGAAAAGATGGAAATCTTTATCGACAACCTAAATGATGAGATGAACTACAGATTGGAATTGCAATGTCCACCTGTTGACATCCCAAATGGCACAACAACATGCAAACAGAATATTGCTACTCTGTTTCTCCTGAAAGAGAAATATGATCACATGGATATCTTAGCTCCCAAGGTCTATGTAGTTGGTTCTGAACTATGCTGATGTCCCTCAGTGGTCAATGTAATAGTAATGTTCAAGGGGCCTGTTGGTGTTGAGCTTTTGGATTGTTATGGGGGCAGACATAAATTTAAATCTACTCTAACTAGGGTTTTAAAGAAACGTAAAAAAAGATAGATCAGGGATTTGAGACAGAAAAGAATGACACTTCATCCAAATTAACCAGACCTATCACCTTCCAAGGAACTCCTAACTAAAACTGTAGAATGAAATTAACTTGTGACTAACACATAGTTTCATTCATTCACAGTGCTAATTTCAACAACAGATTGCATATTACCATTCAAACAAAACATAAAACCAAACTTCATTCCTTGAAAGCTTCCTAAATCAGATGATTAATTCAAGACAAACACCATTTTGGAACACAACATGAAGTAGATTAAGATCTGGTTGCTTCTACTATCAATGAGATAGATAAGCAACATTTACAAATCTGGCACAATCACCAGTGTACAGAAAATCCGTGGCTCCACATTTTTTCCATTTACACTAAGAAAACTAAAAGATACATTAGTCTTCTACTTAATCTAACTCCTAACTACTAGCTTTGGAATTTTTTAATTCTAACCTCGAAGTTCTCTATCTACCACTTTCTTTCCCTACTACTTCTAACTTGGAAGTTCTAACCCTTTACAAAGAGGCAAGAGTGCCTTATATACAAAGTGCATCAAAAGAATGAGCTGTCCCCCTGTATTAGGGTTTACAAAATATCTGCTAACTGTAGGAGGGTCGATCCTTAGATCTTTCAAAGAGAGTCAAGGCTGCATTTAATGTGAAGTCATGATGTCCATGCTGATGAAAGATTATTCCAGGGGCGATCTTAGATCTTTTGCATCTGCAGCATTAAATCATCTACCTGCGTGTCCATACTCGAACTTTTTCTGAAATCAGTCTTGAATGCTTAGAATATCACGATTAATACTGATCTACCTCCTTGCCAGTAGTTACTACAACGGTCCCTATGAGTCACAGTTTCTTCTTCTTTTCGGCTTCCTTTCTGTTATGGACTTCTCTGTACGTTGACCGTCCTCTGGAAGCACCATCGGGTCTCATTGTAGATCTGAACACCGTGTGAGCCAATCCATCATCATCCGTTCTCAGGAGGAATCCATCCTACTTGCGATTTTGTCTTCTAACAGTTATCGGCATAGCGCGGACCAGTCGATGGGACCCTTCAGCGAGTTGCAAAAGTCACATCGAGCTCGCAAAAACCTATCGGCAAGACCGCATCCTTTTGTTGAGGCCACATGGTGAAGTTCTTCTTCTCTTGGCGAGCACATTTCTTTATGTCGGGGAGACCTCATCGTTTCGGGGGAGATCTTACAGCGAACCCCTTTACTCTCCTTGAGCCTATTTCCTTTTGGTGTGACTTCCTTTCTTCGCCAAGACCTTATGGTGAAGGAATGACCCTTTTTCCGAGCTCCATTTCTTTCGGTGGGGTCCCTTTTCTTTTGGGCATACTTACGGCGATATCCCCTTCGTGTTGCCGAGACATTATCGGGTCGGCAAGACATCTTATCGAACCCATTCCATTCATTCAGAATCTCCTTGAGTTCCTTCTGTTTCTGCGAGCTCTAGCCTTTTGCTTTGGCGTGACCAAAACGAGTCAGTGAGAGATTACACCGAGCCCTAGATCCTTCAGCGAGCTCATTTCATATTGGCAGGACTTCTTGTGGTCGGGGAGACCCTTCCCCGAATTCTCTTTACTCTCGTCGGGCTCATCTTACTTCGGTGAGGCATTTCTGAGTCGCCCAGACATCACGCCAAATATGTCCAATCTCCCTGAAGGCATACCTTATCGGTAGGACCCTCTCCTTTCGCTGAGACCACATACCGAAGCCTCCCTGCCTTGTCGATAGTTCCTTACTTTGGCAAGAGTTCACCCCATCGGTGAAACATCTTTCCAAAGCCACCTTTCTCTCGGTGAGCTTCCTTCGTGTCACTGAGACTTCCTTCGGTTGGTGAGACTTTACACCGACCAAAGCTTCCTTCGTCGAGCTCTGTTGTCATCGTGACAATCTGATTCTCTCACCGAAGACCACTGATAGAATCCCTCGTGCCACGTCGGTGTGACTAGAGCCACTCGGTGAAACGTTACCCCGATGCAGTTGAGTCTTGTCGAAGTGCTTACTTATTGGTGGTCGGTAAGACATTGCGGGTTCGCTAAGACTTCATACCGACGAACAGATCCCCCCATTATTGATCGGTGAAACATCTAGATCTTGCCGAGACCTTTCTCCGAATGAGAATTTCATGTCGAAAGGTAAGCTCCTAGTCGTTGTGACCTCGATTGATGTCTTGCCGATAGTTGACTGCACATGAATTTCGCTCGCTGTGACATCTCTGGGGTCTTGCCGACTTTTGCCCTAATTGATTTTTAGGACCAGCTGGATTGAGGGATGCCTTCCAACTGAGCTCCCCTAGCAAATATCATCATGCGTAGGATTTAACCCTGCATTCAACAAAGAAAACCACAGTAAAGATCACACAAATAGAAGTTAATTAATCAAAATCATCATTAAAATGAATCCTATGTCAGTAAGGTGTTGTTAAATCTTCGAACAAAATTACCATACAAATAGTTCGGGTTTTAGGTCGACCCGCAGAATCCAAGCCAGGGAGGAATTTCAGATAATTTTGAGCTAGGCGGATTCCAGCGGAATGAGCATGAAAACATCCATTAGAAACTTAATCTGATCATTATCAATCAAGGAACAACATGCGAGATCTTCAAAATAGCATAAATGAATCATAAAATGCATCATCATTTATTAGCAAGTCCTACTTCTCCATACTTTTCACATTCCATCAGATTCTGGGGAAATCCGCACAGGACGGATTTCTGCGAAGAGAGAAAAATCGAGAAAATCTGGTCCACGCGGAATTCCGCGAGGACCAAAAATCCCTGAACAACAGCGCTTAGCCGGAGTTCAAGCGAGATCCGAGAAAATCCGGATGGGGTGGGAAATCTCAAACTTAGGAGAAAACCCGAATTCCAACTGAGGCAGAATCAAACTTTGAAAAAACCAGAAGACAAACTCAGGTAGAAAACAGAAGAACCCCCAAGAGCAAAACAAACAACAGAAGCAGAGAAACCAAAAGAGAAGGGGGACCCATTTTGTTGCAAAACAAAATGGGGTGGTTATGCAAGGCATAACAAATGGAGACTCGACTGGGAAAATGGTTTAACCATTTTCAAGAAGCTGAAGGATTCCGCTACCCAGAACTCCTGGTTCATGACTATCACAACTCCAGTTGGGTCAGTTTTAGAAGCAAGGTTGAGCTAGGATCTCAAATGTAAATCAATCAATGGCTACCCCTGAACCTATGTGTGTGCTTGATTGTGCATCACTCTCTCATGAAGTTTTCCTCATCTTTTGGACAACAACGTGTAAGATTTGAACTACATGAGTTGATTTCCTTTAGCTATCGTGCAATGATATCTTGGGCATTGCTCCGTTTCCAGTCAGGCGTCCATAGCCCCAATGGAGATACCTCTAGTTTTCTCACAACATTGCTCTACTGCCAACTAGGCCTTTATAGCCCTGGTAGAGATACTGGAATCACCCATTCATATTGAATCCCTTTTCTCTTTAGATAATTTTTTTTTTTTTTTATAGAGTTTCAGATATTTAATTTAATTCCCTTTTCAATATGTCAGACGTTTAACATCTGATCTGGGTTGAAAACTACCATAGACCTCATAACAACACTTGGAAATCGGATTTTTCACTCAAATCTTACAACACCATAGTCCTAGGACAAATATACCATTACAAGAGGAGATGATCTTGTTGATTTGTGACTATTGATTTGTGACAGATTTAGGGGAGCTGATGAAGGCTACTTACTTTGCACCTTTTTTACAAGACGTTCCACAACTCTTATTGGCAATGGGCATGAAACAACGAATTTAGGACAAAATCACCCAATTAGAAAGCACAAAAATACCTAAACCATTCTTCTCCAAATGACCAAAGTATGCTTTAGATAACAGCCACCACTTGAAGATGGAAAGAAACAGAGAAACCCCAAAAGACAAAACAAAACAAAACAAAACAAAACAACAGAAGCAAAATATTTACAAACAGAAAAACAAACTATCTACAAACAAAAACAAAAAGAACAAAAAAAGGAAAAAGACAAAACAAAGGAAAACTAACTAAACCAAAAACTAACACTAACCTATCATAATCCTAAACTAACTCAAAAGCTAAGCCTTACAAACACAAAACTGTAAAAATTTATACATTGACTTGACTGATTTTTCATTATGTGCAGCAATCTTAACTTACTAGGCACAGTTCTAAACCTAGCAAATTTATCTTTATACTTAGAAATATAAAGTTTATAGGCAATAAGTTGATTCTGAGGGCATAAAGCTTGAAATATTATCAACTGTGGGTTCTCAGTTTTGTCATGATTTACCCACAAACATGTTTTACTATCCCCAATGTCATAATCAAACTGAAAATTATTAAAACATTGAGGATAATGAAAGGACACCACCTGATTCAGAAGATTTCTAGTTGCTAATGTAGACTTGTGGTGTATGATCTCCTCTTCACGAGGTCTCAGCTCATGGAACATCACTGAGTCAAGGTTCGACTTGCAGTCAGGTTATTCACTCACCAGCATCTATGTATTCATCTTGGGCACGAAGTTAATTTTTTTTTGAATTTCTTGAGATGAATCCTTAGTTTCACCATTCTCTTGAAACATGCCACCCCCAAGGGTTTGAGAATCTACCTCCAGCTTATCACCATTAATGTCAGGGATATTGGCACATGGTGAACAAGGATTTCCTTTGAGCTCATTTGAATGCACGGGGTTAGAGTCAGGAAAGCACTTTTTCAATTCATATTCCTCAACCAACTCATTTGAGTAAACAAAACCAAAATCAGGAAAACACTCCCTGGTCTCATTCTCTTCGTCATATTGAAGAGATTCAACTTCTGAGATAGCCTCTTGGTTTCTTTCGTGGCACTCATCTGCTTCATCCAAATGTACCCTGTCATGAATTTCTTCAAGGAACACTTGAGTAGTTTGGCATTTAAGTCCTTGCCTTTGACCACAAGATTCATTGGAAATCTCATCTTGAAGTGTGTTATCTGTTTCAATCCGTCCACCACTTAAATTAGCAGAGTCATCTTCTTGTGTTAACCCATCAAGGTGTGTCTCTTCCTCATTCACCATCATGAAATCATCTATGAATGCATCGATGAATCCATTCTCCACTTCTATCAGGTCTGCACTAGGTAGAGGAGTTTCATCAGTTGTTGAATCCATCTTACTGCTAGGATCAAGGTCATCAAAAGATAGGGAATAATTAAATCTCCTCACACAGTCACTCTCATCATTTTGGATGAATTGATTATCATTTTCATGCGTGCCAATTATTTCATCCCCTTCATTGTGGTGCAATGAACTATGCTTTGGAAGATGACCGAAAAGAGATGATATGGTCACAACCTCATTGACGAGTGGAGTACCTAACTCTGTGATCGGATTTTGCAGGGATGAGTTCTCCCAGTGGTCTTGTGTGTGATTGACCTGATGTGGGGTGTTGAGGAATGCGGTGCTTGGAACCTTAGGAAGGTTGTAGCTACTTGATGAGAACGATTGCACCTCAGTAGGGATGGTGGGTGAAGTGGCATAAGGCTGCAGACGATGGCAGTTTTGCAAGCACAAGAGGACTATAACCCTGAGTTTAGCTATCTGAATTTCTAGTGTCGCATCCAAATTGTGCCAATAAGAGAGCTTTTTTCAAAGCATCATGCAAGGATGTAGCCTCACCACAACCTTTGACTTTGGTTGTAAATGAGGGGTTTAAACCCCAATAATAATGTTCTATCAATATATGATCATCCACAACCAAACCTAAAGCTTGAACCCTTTGATAAATGAACAAAAATATGTGATTAAATTGATAAATGAGTTATGATGGCTTCCTTTTCATAGCTGCAAATTCAAACGATGGATCTTGTGTTCGAGGACCAAACTGATCTAAGAATAAGATTTCTAGTTCCGCCCACGAACAAATACAACTTGGTGGAAGATTAACATACCATTGCCTTGTTGAACCTTGAAGTGTTTTGATGAACAATTGACAGACAACATCCTCATGCTGAACCTGGAGAAAAGTAAGTACACTCCTGCAAATTCCAACATGTTCAGAAGCATTTTGCCCACTGTTAGGGAAAAATACAGGAAGCCTATCATACATGTAACTAGGGATTTCATGAAAAAATCCTAGTATATACAAAGGGCTACCCATTAGAGTTGGGTTTTCCAAGACCTGACCCAATCCAACTCACAATGATCCAAAATTTGCTCGGAGCCCTCCTTCTAGCGCCAGTTCCTGTTGATGTCCCAAATGGCACAACAACATACAAACAAAATATTGCGACTCTGTTTCTCCTGAAAGAGAAAGATGATCACATGGATATCTTAGCTCCTAAGGTCTATGTAGTTGGTTCTCAACTGTACTGATGTCCCTCAGTGGTCAATGTAATAGTAATGTTCAAGGGGCCTGCTAGTGTTGAGCTTTTGGATTGTTATGGGGGTAGACATAAATTTAAATCTACTCTAACCGGGGTTTTAAAGAAACGTAAAAAAAGATAGATTAGGGATTTGAGACAGAAAAGAATGACACTTCATTCGAATTAACCAGACCTATCACCTTTCAAGGAATTCCTAACTAAAACTACAAAACGAAATTAACTTGTGACTAACACACAGTTTAATTCATTCATAGTGCTGATTTCAACAACAGATTGCATATTACCATTCAAACAAAACATAAAACCAAACTTCATTCCTTGAAAGCTTCCTAAATCAGATGATTAATTCAAGACAAACACCATTCTGGAACACAACATGAAGTAGATTAAGATCTGGTTGCTTCTACTATCAATGAGATAGATAAGCAACATTTACAAATCTGGCACAATCACCAGTGTACAGAAAATCCGTGGCTCCACATTGTTTCCATTTACACTTAGAAAACTAAAAGATACATTAGTATTCTACTTAATCTAACTCCTAACTACTAGCTCTGGAAGTTCTTAATTCTAACCTCAAAGTTCTCTATCTACCACTTTCTTTCCCTACTACTAACTTGGAAGTTCTAACCCTTTACAAAGAGGCAAGAGTGCCTTATATATACAGAGTGCATCAAAAGAATGCATTGTCCCCTTGTATTAGGGTTTACAAAATATCTGCTAACTGTAGGAGGGTTAGTCCTTAGATCTTTCAAAGAGAGTCAAGGCTACATTTAATGTGAAGTCCTGCTATCCATGCTAATGAAAGATTGTTCCAGGGGCGATCTTAGATCTTTTGCATCTACATCATTAAATCATCTATTTGTGTGTCCATACTCGAACTTTTTCTGAAATAAGTCTTGAATGCTCAGAATATCACCATTAATATTGATCTACCTGCTTGCCAGTAGTTACTATAGCTGTCCCTATGAGTCACAATTTCTTCTTCTTTTCGGCTTCCTTTCTGTTATGGACTTCTCTGTACGTTGACCATCCTCTGGAAGCACCATCAGGTCTCATTGTAGATCTGAACACCATGTGAGCCAATCCATCATCATTCGTTCTCAGGAGGAATCCATCCTGCTTGCATTCCATTAGTCTTCTCCACAGGGGTGGTCAATTGGTCAATGGCCCATCTTAGCTCCCTTTGATTGGACGATCACATGCCATGCCAGATTCCCGAGCAGTCAAGAGTGGTCTTCCTTAAATTGTATGTCGGTGAGACACTTATCATGTCTCCCCGATGCGATTTTTTCTTCTAATAGTTATCGGCATAGCGCGAACCAGTTGATGAGACCCTTCAGTGAGCTGCAGAAGTCACATCGAGCTTGCAAAAACCTATCAGCAAGACCACATCCTTTCACTAAGGCCACATGGCGAAGTTCTTCTCTAGGTGAGCACATTTCTTTACGTCGAGGAGACCTCATCGTTTCGGGGGAGATCTTACAACGAACCCCTGTACTCTCCCCGAGCCTATTTCCTTTCAGTGTGACTTCCTTTCTTTGCCAAGACCTTATGGCGAAGGCATGACCCTTTTTCTGAGCTCCATTTCTTTCGGTGGGGTCCCTTTTCTTTTGGGTAGACTTACGGCGATATCCCCTTCGTGTTGCTGAGACATCATTGGGTCAGCAAGACATCTTATCGAACCCATTCCATTCATTCAGAATCTCCTCGAGTCCCTTCTGTTTCCACGAGCTCTAGCCTTTTGCTTTGGCGTGACCATCACGAGTCGGTGAGAGATTAAACCAAACCCTAGATCCTTCGGCGAGCTCATTTCATATCGGCAAGACTTCTTGTGGTCAGGGAGACCCTTCCCCGAATTCTCTTTACTCTCGCCGGGCTCATCTTACTTCGGTGAGACATTTCTGAGTCGCCCAGACATCACGCCGAATACGTCAAGTCTCCCTGAAGGCATACCTTATCGGTGGGACCCTCTCCTTTCGTTGAGACCACATACCGAAGCCTCCCTACCTTGCCGATAGTTCCTTACTTCGGCAAGAGTTCACCCTGTCGGTGAAATATCTTGCCGAAGCCACCTTGCTCTCGGCAAGCTTCCTTTGTGTCGCTGAGACTTCCTTTGGTCGGTGAGACTTTACACCCACTGAAGCTTCCTTCGCCGAGCTTTGTTGTCGCCGTGACAATTCAATTCTCTCACTGAAGACCACTGATAGAATCCCTCGTGCCATGTCGGTGTGATTGGAGCCGCTTGGTGAAACGTTACCCCGATGCAGTTGAGTCTTGCTAAAGCGCTTACTTATTGGCGGTCGGTAAGACATTGTGGGTTCACTAAGACTTCATACCGACGAACAGATCCTCTCGTTGTTGATCAGTGAAACATCTAGATCTCACCGAGAGCTTCCTCCGAATGAGAATTTCATGCCGAAAGGTAAGCTCTTAGTCGCTGTGACCTCGATTGATGTCTTGCCGATAGTTGACTGCACATGAATTTCGCTCGCTGTGACATCTCTGGGGTCTTGCCGACTTTTTCCCTAACTGATTTTTAGGACCAGCTGGATTGAGGGATGCCTTCCAATTGAACTCCCCTAGAAAATATCATCATGCGTAGGATTTAACCCTGCATTCAACAAAGAAAACCACAGTAAAGATCACACAAACAGAAGTTAATTAATCAAAATCATCATTAAAACAAATCCTATGTCAGTAAGGTGTCGTTAAATCTTTGAACAAAATGACCATACAAATAGTTCGGGTTTCAGGTTGACCCGCAAAATCCAAGCCAGGGAGGAATTTCAGAGAATTCTGAGCTAGGCGGATTCCAGCGGAATGAGCATGAAAACATCATTTAGAAACTTAATCCGATCATTATCAATCAAGGAACAACATGCGAGATCTTCAAAATAGCATAAATGAATCATAAAATGCATCATCATTTATTAGCCAGTCCTACTTCTCCATACTTTTCACATTCCATTAGATTCTGGGGAAATCAGCGTGGGACAGATTTCCACGAAGAGAGAAAAATCGGGAAAATCCGGTCCACGCGGAATTCTGCGAGGACCATAAATCCCTGAACAATAGCGCTTAGCCGGAGTTCGAGCGAGATGGGAAAATCCGGATGGGGTGGGAAATCCCGAACTCAGGAGAAAACCTGAATTCCAACTGAGGCATAACCAAACTTTGACAAAACTAGAAGACAAACTCAGGTAGAAAACAGAAGAACCCCCAAGAGCAAAGCAAACAGCAGAAGCAAAGAAACCAAAAGAGAAGGGGGTGTTGGATCTCAGTTGTGATCCTATGGTTTGTCCTTGATGACAAAATCCCTTTCAGTTGATTCTACTTGTTGACAGTTTCAGATTGGTTTCTCATGCTTTATCTTGGTACAATTTTGTCTATATGGTTTAGTTGTCTTGGCATTTAGTGGACAATTTACATTCAAAATTTTAATATCTTTTGGTACTGATTAGTTTGAGCTTCGTGCAGTCACAGGTTATCTTTTGTACATTGTTTCGGTGACATAAAAAGAACATATTGGCATGAGAATGCTAGGGTCTCCACGATCCATTTCTTTGTTAAATGTCTGTGTTGCCTATCGTCAAGACATTTTTGATGTCATGATGATTTGATTTTACATAAAGGCAGCTTTCAGTAGGACTTCTCCATGGTTTCGGCGACAGAGGGTGATCCCTATCGGCATGTTGTTTTCATCAAGCACTTTGTGTCTTGCCGACCGGCACAAGAAAGAACATATCGGCAAGAGTTGCGGCATCGATATGATGTCTTAGCGAATTCATCATGTCTCCTCGACTGACAACAAAGGGTGTTCTTCGGCGAGAGGTTTTTCTTCGTGGTAATGTCATAGCGAAACCTATCAAGTCCTTCCGACTAAGTCTTATGAGGGGCTTTTGGCAAGAGGTTGGTATTGTCTCAGCGACTCCGAGTGGATAAAGATTTTCGGTATGACATAGTGTGCTCTCCAAGAGGTCTCCCCTACATTAATATGTCTCAGCGATGCATAAAACAAAATGAACATTTTGGTACGACTCATGTGCATCGAAGAAAGGTCTTGGCGAGTTTGTTTTCTTATACCAACCAACAACATAAAGGTATACATCTTGATAAGAGTTAGGGTTTTCGGCGTGAGGTCTCGGCGAGTGACCTTCGGTCTCGCCGATGGAACACAAAAGGACTTTGTTGGCATAGGATTTGACTTGTCTCAGTGACACACAAGTTGGTGGGTGAATTTCGGTATAACGAAGTATTATTCGATATGATTTCTCCCCGATGGTTGAAGGTTACAGCGACACATAAGAGATAAAAAGTCTTTCGGTGAAACATAATGAAATCTACATAACGTCTCCCCAACAGCAGAATGCCACAGTTACAAACAAAGGGATGATTGATGGTGATAAATTTGCCTTCAGCATAGGTATTGAATTGCCTCAGCGAACATGAATGATCATGTGGGCTTTCGGTAAGACACGGGATGGTCTACGAGAAGTCACCCCGACTATGCATTGTCTTAGCGAAGGTGGATGAAGGATACATCTCGGTGAGAGAACTATTTTGTCTCATCGACTAGAAGAATGATACATGGCACTCAACATGACATAATGTATTCATTATGACTTCTCCCCGACTCTGATGGGTCATGGTGAAAGCGATAACTAAGGGGAATGACTGGCGATTTAATTGCCTTCGACAGGACTATCTGGATGTCTCGGTGAATGATTTACAAAATCAATCACTGTGGCCAACATGGGAATTTCTAAATATAGTTGTAGGTCGACATCATTGGTTGGCATCAAATCTCAGAATGGTTACATGGAAAAATATTCTCTGAGAATTGGGAGCTTATGGTTCTCAGCTGGTGGGCAGTCGTGGTTTGATGAGATTCTCCCAGTTACTAATGTGGCAAATAATGCCCTGTCAGATTATTGTTTTTCATGCATTAGAGGTTATGATTTACTGTTAATGGGCAGTCACGAATCTTGAAAGATCTGCTAGTTTCATTACTAACACATTACATTCGTTACAAATTGATGGATTCTGCTTATGGGTATTCTGAAAATAGTTTCAAATGAGTATTTTGTTTTAATGAAGCATCTAGTTTTTGTGAAAGGCATTTGCAGTTTCAAAAAGGAACTTTTATTTATGATTGTCAGTTTATTGACAGCCTATTGCACAAGTGTTACTCTTGCAAACATTTATTTTTCTGGCATCCTTTTTCTTGAAAATAGAAAGGAGGTTTCAACTCTCCTTTGACCTCGAATCTCTTTGAGGACTACACACTGGAAAAGATGTATAAAACGCAGTGTTGTGAATACTGAAAAGCTGCTAGATAGAAATTCTGAGATATAGTTATTTTGGCCGAATCAAGAGATGTATTGGAAAACTCTGTGATACAAAATTTGGAAAACATGATGCATAATAGAGAGTTATGAGCTTAATTGAAAACAAAGAGATCCTCTAAGATATTATTATTGTTCTGAAAATAAATTGAGGGGTTGGTGCTCCTTGAGTTGGTGCTTAGAAATTAGCCTATAAGGCATTGTTAACAGTGGTTTTTGAAGATTAAGCCAGTAAGGTAGTTTAGGAGTGGTTTTTCTACCCCAGGCGGGTTTTCCACTTGGAAAATATTTTATCTTATGGTCTCTTTATTTTGATGTCATAATGTTTCTTGATTGTGATAATTTTTATCAGTCTGAACATTTTTGAATGATAGTTCCTACATATCTGCAAATATTTAGTTCAATCATATTGCACAAGTCATTGTTGAAGAGTCTAATTCAAAAGGAAGCTTAAAGGTTCTCATTTGATTCATTGCTCAAGAATAGTTATAATTTTCTAAAGGCGTTTGTTGTCTCAATACCTTTCTTGTCTTTAAAGCTGCATTCAAATCAATTGTTTAAGAAGTGAGTCAATAATGTTGATCATCATTTACAGTCTTATGTGTTGCACCTGCACTGTCATCATGCTTTGATTATTAATCAATGTCAGCCATAACTATTTTGGAAAAAGCAAGATATCTCACTCAAATCACATTTTCATAAGTTGTCTAATAGACCGAGTTAATGTTGTCATATCTTTGTGCTGTCAAAAGTGATTACTCTACTCTATTGTTGAAAGAAAAGGAAATCAGAATTAAAAATCTTGGTTGAAGTTGAAAAAGTTTAGACACTGATTCACCCCCCTCTCAGTGTCTATCCATAACTCCAACAATTGGTATCAGAGTGTAGGGTCCTCTGATAGGTCTAAACCACCTAGGATTGTTCTTGGTTTCTTGGAGTACTTTGGTTAATATGGGAAAGAACATAAGGAATAAGGGAAAAAGATGTTCTTAGCAAAATGCTATTCATCATGTTCAACCTGAATCTAGTATAAGGAATAACGAGGAAGAGTTCATAAATAGTAGCTCTGAAATGGTAGTGTATCCTAGATCTGGAACTCCTCACTTCGAAGGAACAAACTTTATTATATGGAAAAATAGGATGGAAACATACTTACTTTCTTTAGGATCTGAAGTGTGGGTAGCAGTTGAAAAGGGTTGTACTACATCTGCAACATCTCCTTCCACTCTTGAAGAGAAGAAAGCACTTGAATTTAATACTAGAGCTATAAATGCTATTTTTAATAAATTTCCAAATAAACTCATTACAAAAGTCATTCATTATAGCAGTGCTAAGGAAGTTTGGGACAAGTTGACTGAAATGAATCAGAATAGTGAGTTACAAGAGGAGATATCTTTGGATACTGAAATAAGTTGTGAAACATCTGAGAGTGAAGAAGGTGTAAACCTTCACAGTTTTGAAAAGAAGTCCAAGGAGATCATTAATGAATATTTAAATGATCAAGAAACTTGTGTAAAAGTAGATCAATCTTTGGGTGAAGCTAACTCTGAACAAGAATATGATGAACCAGAAAGTGAGGTTGATTTGGAAGGTGAACTCCTATGTGCCTTAGATACTATTAAGCAACTTAGAAAAGAAAACCAATTTTTAACAAGACAACTTCAGCAAAAAGAGAGTTTGAAAGTCAAGTGAAAAGACAAGGATGAATTGTGTAATAAACTAGAAAATGAGATTGATTCTTTAAAGAAATATTCAGACAATGATTCCTTGTTAAAAGAACTAACTCTTAAGGACGATATGATTATAAGTCAAAAAATTGAAATTGAAGAATATAAGAGGATAGCAGATGTTGTGAGTTCTGATTTGGAGATTAAAAAGACTGTTTGTCTAAAACTTGAAGAAGAGGTAGTTGCTTTAAGGAAAGAGCTTGAAAGTATCAAGGCTCAATCTGGTAAAATTTAGAAATTTGATCATAGTACTAATATATTGAATGAGATATTGGGCAGGCAAAAGCATTCTAAAGATCCTACAAGAGTGGGATATTAGGTTGGACAAAGCTCTGCAGACAAATCTAAACATGAAACAATGTTTACTTCTTCAGATGGAAATAATTTTACAGCCAAGCAAACACCAAGAATGAAGGTTGATCTTGGTTACAGTATTGCTGCATCAAAGGATAACATTAACACTAGAAGACAATTTAAAGGTATTCATAGAGAAAGGAAAAATGTCTTCAAATCTTCACATCCTTGGCATGATCATTCATTTAGGTATAATCATTATTTCCAAGGATATTGTTATGTTTGTAATGACTATGGTCATAAGGCAATTGATTGCATAAGATGGTCAAATAAGAATCATTCTAATGTCCCTAGAAATGAGGATGTGGTGTGTTACAACTATAACAATTTTGGTCACTTGAGAAGAGACTGTAGAATAAATACAAGTGATAATAATGTAGGGAACTATGCTGGAAATGTCTATAGGAAGTCTTCTATTTCTCAGAACAATCACAAAGTCATTTGTTTCAGATGTAATAACATTGGACATAAAGTACAACAATGCAGATTCAATAGAAAGACAGGTACTTTAAGCAAACAAGTGAAAAAGTATTCATTGGAGTGGAGAAGAAAGAGAAATCAAGATGACAAGAAGAGCAATAAAGATGCTTATGAGAAAACTCCTTGTGCACTCCTTGCACAAGTGTTTCCTTCCAGGTCTTGAGAAGAAGCAAAGACTCAGGGGGAGTCTATTATGGTAATATATTTTACCCCTATGGAGTCTAGAATGAGGTATGACATCTTGCATTTTCTTTTGGTGGTATAAGATGTAAAGGAATGTTTTTGCTTGGTCTAGTGGTTGACAGTTTTCAGAAGTTTTTAAAATGACAGTGCACTTTTTTTTTAAATGAACTCTTTGGATGCTTGGGTTTTGGAAATAATGGTATGTCCTTATGACATCTTTGAGCGGTGTGGAGACATATAGATGAGTTCCTCAATTTATTAAAAATAAGAAAGCCTTTGTTCTGAAGTGATGTCGATATATTTATCTTTGGAGAACAGTGATTGAAAAACATGTTTGATGTTATGAGTTATTTCTATGATGATATTATTCGGTGTTGTGTGAGGGCTGAGATTAATTATCTTTGGTATTTTTTCATCATTCTTGGTGTGGTAGTAGAAGTTCTCATATTGTGTCGTTGAAGAAGAATAACCAGTATCATTGGTCTTTGCTGTGTATTGTCATGGACAGTGACTGAGGTTACTTGTGCTAAGAAGAAGTTGGTTGTTTGTGCTCAATTTCTGGTATTGCTAGATTGAAGTTGATCAAATTAAATGTGGAGTAGGTGATCTTGAATGTGCCTTGATCGAACATGACAAAGAAGGTAGTATGTTCAAGTAACAGGTCTTCAATCTTTAGGTATCAATTTGGTTTGTTACATTATAATATTTTGGTACCTTTGCTTTGGCAATGATGATATGGACCGAGATTCTTGAAATGGACATATTGTTTGCTATGATATCAACATGTTACAATCTTACTGCTCTTCTGCAAATATGTCTGCTGCACTATTGCTCTATTTGCAGCCGGTTCTTATTGTATTTGGTTGGCTTCTCAGTTGTGTTTCCTAGCATTGCACATTCTTCTCTTCTATCCTTTGTCATTGAGGCAAAAAGGGGGAGAGTCATTTGTGTTTTTCCATCAAGGACAAAGGGGGAGTTTGTTGGATTTCAGTTGTGATCATATGGTTTGTCCTTGATGACAAAATCCCTTTTAGTTGATTCTACTTGTTGACAGTTTCAAATTGGTTTCTCATGCTTTATCTTGGTACAATTTTGTCTATATGGTTTACTTGTCTTGGCATTCAGTGGACAATTTACATTCATAATTTTAATATCTTTTGGTACTGATCAGTTTGAGCTTCGTGCAGTCATAGGTTATCTTTTGTACATTGTTTCAGTGACAGAAAAAGAACATATCGGCGTGAGAATGCTAGGGTCTCCCCGATCCATTTCTCTGGTAGACATTTGTGTTGCCTATCGTCAAGACGTTTCTGATGTCATGATGATTCGATTTTACATATAGGCAACTTTTGGCAGGACTTCTCCATGGTTTCGGCGATAGAGGGTGATCCCTATCGGCATGTTGTTTTCATCGAGTGCTTTGTGTCTTGCTGACCGGCACAAGAAAGAACATATCGGCAAGAGTTGCGACATCGATATGATGTCTTAGCGAATTCATCATGTCTCCTTGACCGACAACAAAGGGTGCTCTTCGGCAAGAGGTTGGTATTGTCTCAGCGACTCAGAGTGGATAAAGATTTTTGGTATGACATAGTGTGCTCTTCGAGAGGTCTCCCCGACATTGATATGTCTTGGTGATGCATAAAACAAAAGGAACATTTTGGTATGACTCATGTGCATCAAAGAAAGGTCTTGGCGAGTTTATTTTCTTATACCGACTGACAACATAAAGGTATACATCTCGGTAAGAGTTAGGGTTTTCGGTGTGAGGTCTCGGTGAGTGACCTCCGGTCTCGCCGATGGAACACAAAAGGACTTTGTCGGCATAGGATCTTACTTGTCTCAGTGACACACAAGATGGTGGGTGAATTTCGGTATAACAAAGTATTATTCGATATGATTTATCCCCGATGGTTGAAGGTTACAGCGACACATAAGAGATAAAATGTATTTCGGTGAAACATATGAAATCTACATAACGTCTCCCCAACAGTAGAATGTCACAGTGAAAAATAGAGGGATGATTGATGACGATAAAGTTTCCTTCAACATAGGTATTGAATTGCCTCGGTGAACATGAATGATCACGTGGGCTTTCGGTAAGACACAAGATGGTCTATGAGAAGTCACCCCGACTATGCATTGTCTTAGCGAAGGCGGATGAAGGATACATCTCGATGAGAGAACTATTTTGTCTCATCGACCAGAAGAATGATACATGGCACTCGGCGTGACATAATGTATTCGTTATGACTACTCCCTGACTCTGATGGGTCATGGTGAATGCGATAACTAAGGGGAATGACTGGTGATTTAATTGCCTTTGGTAGGACTATCTGGATGTCTCGGTGAATGATTTACAGACTCAATCATTGTGGCCGACATGGGAATTTCTAAATATAGTTGCAAGCCGACATCATTGGTTGGCATTGAATCTCAGAACGGTTACATGGAAAAATATTCTTTGAGAATTGGGAGCTTATGGTTCTCAGCTAGTGGGCAGTCATGGTTTTGATGAGATTCTCCTAGTTACTAATGTGGCAAATAATGCCCTGTCAGAGTATTGTTTTTCATGCATTAGAGGTTATGATTTACTATTAATGGACAGTCATGAATCTTGAAAGATCTGCTAGTTTCATTACTGACACATTACATTCGTTACAAATTGATGGATTCTGCTTATGGGTATTCTGAAAATAATTTCAAATGAGTATTTTGTTTTAATGAAGTATCTGGTTTTTGTGAAAGGCATTTGCAGTTTCAAAAAGGAACTTTGATTGATGATTGTCAGTTTATTGAGCGCCTATTGCACAAGCGTTACTCTTGCAGACATTTATTTTTCTGGCATACTTTTTCCTAAAAATAGAAAGGAGGTTTCAACTCTCCTTTGACCTCGAATCTCTTTGAAGACTACACACTGGAAAAGATGTATAAAACGCAGTGTTGTGAATACTGAAAAGCTGCTGGATAGAAATTATGAGATATAGTTATTTTGGCCGAATCAAGAGATGTATTGGAAAACTCTGTGATACAAAATTTGGAAAACATGATGCATAATAGAGAGTTATGGGCTTAACTAAAAATAGAGAGATCCTCTGAGATATTATTATTGTTCTGAAAATAAATTGAGGGGTTGGTGCTCCTTGAAATTGGTGTTTCAAAATGAGGGGTTGGTGCTCCTTGAGTTGGTGCTCAGAAATTAGCCTATAAGGCATTGTTAACAGTGGTTTTTGAAGATTAAGCCAGTAAGGCAGTTTAGGAGTGGTTTTTCTACCCTAGGAGGGTTTTCCACTCGGAAAATCTTTTGTCTTATGGTCTCTTTGTTTTGATGTCATAATGTTTCTTGATTGTGATAATTTTTATCAATCTAAACATTTTTGAATGATAGTTCCTTCATATCTGCAAATATTTAGTTCAATTATCTTGGACAAGTCATTGCTGAAGAGTCTAATTCGAAAGGAAGCTTAAAGGTTCTCATTTGATTCATTGCTCAAGAATAGTTATAATCTGCTAAAGGTGTTTGTTGTCTCAATACCTTTCTTGTCTTTAAAGCTGCATTCAAATCAATTGTTTAAGAAGTGAGTCAATAATGTTGATCATCATTTGCACAGTCTTATGTGTTGCACCTGCACTGTCATCATGCTTTGATTGTTAATCAATGTTAGCCATAACTATTTTGGAAAATGCAAGATATCTCACTCAAATCACATTTTGATAAGTTGTCTAATAGATTGAGTTAATGTTGTCATATCTTTGTGCTATCAAAAGTGATTACTCTACTCTATTGTTGAAAGAAAAGGAAATCAGAATTAAAAATCTTGGTCGAAGTTGAAAATTTTTAGATACTGATTCACCCCCCCTCTCAGTGTCTGTCCATAACTGCAACAGGGGGACCCATTTTGTTCCAAAACAAAATGGGGTGGTTATGCAGGGCATAAAACCACCTACCTTCAAAAAATTGATTGAAAATGAGAGTAAAATTGAAGAAGCTTTGGTCAAAAGAGGAGTCATAAAGATTTACAATGAAAACAACACATCGAACTCCTCCAACAATTACAACAACAATGACAAACCAAAGTTTTGGCAACGAAACAAGAATGTGGGTAACAATGATGTCACAGTTGAAAACCAAAATGCAAAACCTGTACTCAACTTAACAATAGCTGCCACCAAAAATAATCAGAACAAAAATCCACCCAACAACCAAAACAACAACCAAAATGTCAATCAAAACAACAATCAAGGTAATGCTGGATCTAGAACACCATCATATCAAACATCCTAAAATCGAAGAAGGTTCACACCTTTGGGAAAATCATTAGAATCAACATTAAAGGAACTTGTTGAAGCTAAAGTCATAACATTACTAGAGGCAATAAATTGGGAGCCACAAGTTAAGCCTCCATGGTGGCATGATGCACATTTCTGTGACTTTCATCGAAACAAAGGGCATAAAACCAATGACTGCATGCAATTGAAACACTTATACAAGACTTGATTGACAAAAAGACCATATTTGTAGAAGGAATCCAAACAAATAGTGATCATGGAGCATTCAAGAACCCTCTACCAAACTATGAAAAGGGGGAGTCCTCGTCATCAAACACCAAAGGCAAAAACGTGAACTACATTTATGACAACTATTCTGCACATCAAGGTGATTGATGATCAAGCCCATGACAAACCAGATCTTGTTGCAACTGATAACCCAATAAACGATAACATCATTGAACATGAACATCATTGCAACTAAAAATCATCACCATGATATCGACACCACATCACATCAAATCAATGACCTTGTGCCAATAAATCTGATCACCAACATCGCTGCAACTGACAATCAAATCAATGTTATTAAAATAAGAGAAGAACAAAACAATTCACCAATCAACGCAATCACAAGAGGATAAACCAAGGTAACATTGAAAGGAGCTACCCCTTCCACGTCCAAAACAACTATTACACCTGCAACCTAATATAACATAGTTGATCAGTTGTAGAAAATACCAACACAAATATCCATCTTGGAATTACTCAAAATCTCACCAGCGCACAAAAAATCCTAGAACAAGCTCTAGTTGCCACCACAGTACCAAACAACTTGGAAGTTTACTAATTTCAAGCTAGGGTGGGACACTTGACTGCGTCACATTGCTTATCATTTTCTAAACATGATGATGTATCAATCACCCATCTGCATAACGCTGCCCTCCACATTGAGGTCTTAATTCACAAACATCGCATTAAACGTGTTCTAATAGATGGAGGAGCTGGCTTAAATATCTGCACTCTAAAAGTTGTTCATGCACTCAGATATTCTGAAAATGTTATTGATCCTAGAAGGAAAATCGCAATCAAAGCCTATGATGATGAGGAGAGATCCTCCCAAGGACTAATTGTACTTCCAATTCAAGTGGGACCAGTTGTCAAAGATATAATATGCCAGGTATTGGACAAGGAGTTAACATATAACATACTCTTGGGACATCCTTGGATACATGAGATGAGGGTAGTACCGTCAACCTATCATCAATGTCTAAAGTTCCTTTTCAATGGGCAAGAAATCACTACTGTAGCCAATTCCAACAATCCCCAATATTGCAACACACTTAAAACAACCCAAGACACTTTTGTGCCACACAATAGGGAAGCTCCAACACATAATGAAAGACAACTAAATTCCTCGTCAAAGTGGGTTGAGAAAAAGGACCAGTCAAAAGACAAGGGTATCAGTGAGTCTCCATCAAATCATGACAGTCAACTTAGTTCCTTATCAAAACAAGTTGAAAAGATCCAATTAAAAGACAAAGGCATGGGGGAATATTCATTTGAGAAATCCTTATGTTTATCACAACTTGCATCTTCTCCTAAGTCACATAGACAACCATCAACATCAAGACAACAATCATCACAATCAACCACACTCTTTGATGGAAAGTTTGTAAAAGTAGGCATCTTAGTGGATGAATCAAACAACAAGGAAGTTTTAAATTGGTTGTACAAGGATGAAGAATCCTCACAAGCATCAACCTCCCATGTACAAGTAGAACATTATGGCAAAGGCAAGACAATCCTAGAAAAGATGGGACATGAGGGAAAAGGTATTGTTGGTAAAAGAAAAGAAGGCATCATAGAACCAATACAACCTATCACAATGAATTCAAAGGACAAAATAGGACTAGGGTATAGAGAAGAATCCAAGGAAGAAACTAGACAACAAGTTGTTGAGAGAATCCTTCAACTGAGAGATAGCTCAAAAATAGATTCTAATGAATATGAATGGGATTCCCTCTCTGAAGAGTCTTGTCATGATAAGGAAATTGACGTGATTCAAAAGTATACGCCAACACGTATGGAGGGACAAAGCTCAGGTTATAGACCACTTGAAATTGGATCACATAATATCAATGACTTAAGTGAAGATGATCATTCTTCAAGCGAGATAGATACTTCGAAAGAGAGTAACATCATAGACCTCGATATTTCCATTAGACACTCTAACGATATTGCCATCATGACACTTACCCCTCTTGATCTTAGCCAATACGATGATTCTTTTCCATTAATACATCCCAAACTGATTGAATGGGACCAAAACGAGTTGCTTGACATACCTGTCTTTCCAAATGATGATGCCATCGTAAACTTCCTTTGTTCTAAGGATCCTGAATCATGTTCCATCATTGAATCTCATAATGAAGCTCTCGACAAGGGGAGTGCCAAATCTTCCAGCTATAAATGAATATCAAAAGCAGATCTAATGGTAAAAACCATATATTGGCACTTTAGATCCATAAAAAGTAAAAACAAAGAGCGTATCTCAAGGTGAAAACCTCTTTGAGGCATCGAGAGATGGAATATTTTACACTCTCCCCGAACACTATTAGGAGAGATCTTTAGTGCTGATTGAACCTACACAGTCTATCAATGTTGGCACAGGTGAAACAGTGAAGACCTTGCACCTCGCATCATCCATGACAAGAGCAAAAACCTAGCTTTACTAAGTTCTTTAAGGAAAGGCAAGTCAACTTCGCTTGGTCTTATGTTGACATGCCAGACATAGATCCATAACTCATCATGCATCATTTATCACTACCACTTGGCGTAAAACTAGTAAAGAAAAAGTTGAGAAAAATGCACTCTCATATCGCCCTCTTGGTAAAAGACAAATTAAAGAAGCTACTGGATGTGGGATTTATCAGACCTATTGACTATGTTGAGTGGATATCAAATATTGTGCCAGTTTCAAAACCAGACAAAAGCATCAGAATATGTATAGACTTCAGGGATCTTAACAAGGCTTTCCCAAAAGATGATTTTCCTCTACCTAACATTGACATCATCGTAGACTTGACAACATGACATGAAATTCTCTCACTTGTGGATGGATTTTCCGGTTACAATTAGATAAAGATAGCGCCTGAAGATCAAGATAAAACAACTTTCACATGTCCTTGGGGTACTTTTTGCTAGAACATAATGCCTTTTGGGTTGAAAAATGCTGAAGCCACATATCAGAGAGCGATGACCACCATCTTCCATGACATGATGCACACCTTTATGGAAGAATATGTAGATGATCTATTGGAAAAATCATACACTAGAGAGGGACACCTCAAAATTTTAGACAAGATCTTCACCATATTGGAGAAGTTCAACGTGAGACTAAATCCTAAGAAATGTGTATTTGACATAACATCAACTAAACTATTGGGATACATTATGTCAGCCAAAGGAATTGAGGTGGATCCCACAAAATTTAAAGCCCTAATGGAAATTCCTCCTAAAAACATCAACCAACTTAGATCTTTGCAAGGAAGATTCCAATCCATCAGGACGTTCATCGCACAACTGGTAGAAAAAACTCATCCTTTCAATCATTTGTTGCACAAGAATGTCACTTTCAAATGGGATGAGAAATGCGAAGCAACCTTCAACCAACTGAAGCAGTATCTAATGCCACCTCCCATATTAGTGCCACCAACTGAAGGAAAGTCGTTATTACTCTATATTGCAACAACTAAAATATCTTTGAGTGCTTTATTGGCATAGGAAGATTCAACAAGAAAGGAGAGGGCAATTTATTATATCAATAGGACCCTAAATGACTATGAGATCAATTACACCTTTATTGAAAAATATTGCTTGGCGGTAGTATTTGCTACCCAACAACTTAGACATTGCATGTTGACTCACACTATCAAACTCACAGCTAAAATTGATCCATTAAAGTACCTACTCAACAAAGCTGCCCTAATAGGAAGGCTAGCCAAATGGGTCATGATATTGAGTGAGTTTGATATCCAATACATAGACAAAAAAGCAATCAAGGGACAAGAAATCGCTAATCAATTAGTTGAAGCACCATTACCAGATGATCACCCCATGAGCATTGAATTTCCAGATGCTGATGTCCTTACTGTATCAACATGACAATGGATGTTGTACTTTGATGGCTCTTACACGCAACATGGATCAGGTGTAGGAATCTTGTTTATCACACCACAAGGACATACCATTCCAAAGTCCTATAGACTGATATTTCCATGCACCAATAACACAGCTGAATACGAGGCATTGATCATTGGAATCAAAGTAGCGGTCGAATGGAAGATCATAGAATTGCATGTCTATGGTGATTCACAAATAGTAATTAACCAGGTGAAGGATGATTACCAAAAAAAAATAACAAGTTGATGCCATATAAAAGAATGGTTGATGACTTCAAAAATTACTTTGTTGAGATAAAATTTGAGCAAATTCCCTGAGGTGACAACAAAGTTGTTGATGCTATGGCCACCATTGCTTCTCTCTTGCAAATACTTGAAAAGCGAGCCCATTATGAGTTCATGGTGGAACAAGTGTTCAACCCATCCTATGACAACCCAGAATCCCAAGTCATCTACCATTTAGCTGAGGCCGATGTTTCCACCTACGGGAAAATCTACACTTACCTAAAAGACAACACCCTCCTGCTCGATTTATCCTGAAATCAGAAACAAAACCTTATTCGACAAGCAGCTTGCCATGCCTTAATCATTGATGTACTTTACCGTCGAGGTCTTGATGGCACTCTCCTTCAGTGTCTAGAACGTAATGAAGCTGAAACTGCTTTACGTGAGGTTCATGATGGTGTCTATGGCACACATTCAAGTGGCCTAACTTTAGCTAAGAAACTCCTACGTTTGGGGGTATTACTGGCTAAATATGGAGAAGGAGCCATTCCAATATGTCAAGAAGTGTCAAAAATGTCAAATCCATGGAAATTTGATACATGCACCAGCACAAGAGTTGCAACCTTTCGCATCCACATGGCCTTTCTGTCAGTGGGGACTAGATCTTGTCGATAAAATACACCCATCTTCATCCAATGGATACAAGTTTATCATCACAGCCACGAAGTACTTTACAAAGTGGATTGAAGCTATTCCTTTGACCACCATCATAGGAAAATGAATTTCATCATTCATCCTGAATTATATCATCCGTCGCTATGGAATTCCTCAATCTATTATCACGGACAACAATAGACCCTTCAAGAATCAAGATGTCCAAGAACTTTGTGAGAGGTTCCACATACAACATCATTTTTTGACACCATACTATCCTCAAGGAAACGACCAAGCAGAGGCCCCAAACAAAACTATCCTGAAGATCCTCAAGAAAACTGTCAACAATGTTGGACGAGACTGGCACATTCAATTGAACCCTGCTTTGTAGGCTTACAGAACCAATATCTAAACCTTGACAGGAGCTACACCCTACGCTCTAGTCTATGGATCAGAGGCCATTCTACCCATTGAGGTGGAAATACCATCACTTTGTGTGTGACTGAAAGGGATCATATCAGATGAGGATTATAGAGTATCTTGGTTACAAGAATTGGAACTATTGGATGAGCGTTGTCAACAAGCAGTTGATCACCTAAAATCTTATCAGCAGAGGATGTCTAGGAGCTACAACCACAGAGTAAAACCAAGAACCTCTCAGGTGGGTGACTTGGTCCTGAAAGAAAATCCCCATAATCAATAGGACAGAGAGAAGAAGGGGAAATTTGAACCTAATTAGCTAGGTCCCTTTGTAGTGGTATCAGTATTTGGATTAGGAGCATATTAGTTGTCCAAACCTGAAGGGGATTTGTTTGATGAACCCATCAACAACCTGCACCTCAATAAATTCTACTCCTGAATCATCCAAGTGCATCGGTAAAAGTCTTGAAAAAATACAAAAACATCAGATAATGTCCTAAAAAAATGGTTACCTTGATGAAAACCTAGAAAACATGTGTCTTGGTAACAACAACAAAAAATTAGAAAAAAGAGAAAAATAAAAAAAATAAAAAAAATACAAAAATACAAAAAGAAGTGAAAAATCAAAAAAATCATAAAATCTGAAAAAGTGCAATAAAAGCTAGTGAAAACCTGGCAAACAGGCACTATTTATGATAGGTTAGCTTTTCCATCTATTTGAGCATGCTGACCATTCGCTTTCACCATCAATCTGCTTATCATAAGAAAGCTTCATGTACATATTCTAGCATCGCAGTCGTGTCTCACCTTAGACTGGGGGCAAAATCCTGAACTCACTAGGGGCAAATAAAATTTGAGCTTAAACCAACAGAAAAAAAATAGTAGGACAAACACAAAAAACACAATGATCACTATGCAACCCAACATTGAATGTCAATCACAACCATGAACACATCAACCATCCAAATCAAACAGCTAAATCAATCCAATCAAAACAAACCTCAAATGGATGATGTTCCTTCTGAATCATGGCTTTATCACTAATGTTTGACTATTGAACTTTGTTTATTGTTATTATATCTCTGGAGCACCTCGATGATGTATCGAACTAGAGGAACCAGGAAGGAGTATGATTTTTCTTTGTTTGTTGTCTGTGAGTTGATCACTACTACTGTTTAAATTCTCGCGGGACATGCTCTATAAAGTATCACTAATGACATTCTGAATTTGCATAGGAACATGGTTAACTCTTGTCTGTTTATGCGAGTAATACTTAGGTCATCTTGGTTCAATTATACCTAGATGCTTGTGTTAACTTTCAATATCAAACATCATGGAAGTAGTACTCAGGTCATCATGGTCTAAATTATGCCATCGATGCTTGTACTCACTTTCAATATTTTAAAGGCTCAATGATGATAAAAAGCATGACAAATCAGTTGTTATAATGGAAACATTTGCATATTAAATCTGAATGGTTAAGTTAGATTGCATCCATGTTAGTATGCATCTGTATCTATGGGATTTCCAAAGCTACAACAAATTTCACAATGATGTTATCTCTCACATTAATGGATTGAGTACATTTGACATTAACCAAAAACACATCATTCTCATTTATTCGCACATCAGTTGCATTATCATCTGCATACATTAGAAAGCATTACCATATCATATGTACATGATCACATCATTCATTCATCCATGCATCAAATCATAATATTTGCATCAGAAAATACAAAAGAAGTGCATTATATCTCACTTGCATAATCAAAATCATTTCATCAATTATTAATGGATTAAGAAATTGGTCCATTAAGAAGATTGAAAGACATATCCAGTAGAGTAAGAAAAACATCTCTATTTTAATAGGGGCATAATTGAACTTGATGCATCACTAAAATCATTTATTCCTTTAATAAAATGGATCTTGGATTCACTTAAGAAGATTGAAAGACATATCTAGCAGAGTAAGATTTCCAAGAAGAAAAAGTTACTGAAAAACATGACTGGATAATAAAGGATAAAATGCCTTTGTTATGAACATCTAAAACCAGTAGTGAAGATGAATTTGTTATTACTCAAATCCAAGACTGACAAAGGACTAGCTAGATCAACATAATCATCACATACACATATCATATCATTTTCATAATCATTCCATCTCACATAGCATAAAACATCATCCATATAGGCATATAGAATCATCAATCATACATTATCATATCATCATTGCATACACCATCTCATCATTACATAATCATCATAATCATCATTGCATAATCATCATGTAACCATCATAAACAAAATAGAACTATGCACCATCATGTGATCATTTCATACCTCATTCATTCACTCATTGCATCATTTTTTTGCATTAGAAAAGAATAAAAACATAAAATGCATCACATTTCATTAGCATAATAGGATCCATCACATACATCATATAGACATCATTCATAAAGCATCATAGAATCATAGCACATCAGTTGCATCATCATTTGCATCCATAACATATCATATCATCATCATATAAGAACACCACATATCATCATAACATAGAAATCAAATGCATCCATCATAATCATCATGATCATCATCACATATAAACATCATATAGACACATAGATCATAATCATCGCCACATATCATATAACCTCAAAATCATAATGTCAAAGTGTACAAGGATATCCAAGGGTATAAAGAGATACATCAATATAAAAAATGGTAGTGTATCATAATGTTTGAAATCAAGAGGTACATCATCAATGTCTCAAATACATTAGTGTATACATGTCCAAGATACATCAAAATCTGTCATCATAAATTGGAGCTATGTCGTGCTCCCCCCAAATGGTGCTGGCATCATAGGACCAGTGCCTCCTCCACCTGAGGGACCTACACTAGGATCTCTCTGATCTCCAGGAAGCAGCTGTGTAACACCCATGCTAGTGGTCCAAGACCGGGATCTCCTTGACCGAGACTATGCAAAACTCACCCGCCGCTCGGGAGGAACTGCATCATGATACCTAACCCTCTAAAACTCTGCCTCCTTTGCGGTACGACATATCTCTCTAAAATAATCTGATGAACCGACAACCACTACAGCCTGCTATAATCTCTTAGAGACACTCTCGGCTTGCTCCACCCGCTGTCGCAGAGTGTCCCTCTCTATGGTAAGTATTGCAATCTGCCCATGCATCTGTCCCTGTGCCTGTCCCTGAGCCTAGACCTATGAGAGTTGGGCCTGTATCTATTGTTCCTATTGTCTAGTAGCATCCCTCTCTACTTTCAATATAGTAATCTACCCTTGGGCCTGCGCTAGTGAAGCCTAAACCTACTTAAGCTGACCCTGTAGTGTCTCAACTTGTACCTGTAGTGCAACAATTTGTGTCTGCTATTGTGGTGAGGGCAACTGAATCTCCACATGTCACCTCTTACGAGGCACTCTCAACTCTCCAACATCAAGACCACCCTCCTCCACCCTCATCTCCTCCCCCATCACCCCCATCATCATCTCCGCCATCTCCATCACCATCTCCATCCCCATCATCGATGCTCTCCTCCTCCTCCTCCTCCTTCCCTCTCCGTTGCCTCTGACCATGACCTCCTGCCCCCTCCTCCTCTAACAATGGTGTTGGCTCATCCGGGATGGTAATTCGTGGGAATGGATGCAAAAAAATGTACTAAGCATACTCCTATGCTATCAGAGCATTGGTGATATCTAGATGAACCTCCAAAGGGATGGTCTGTAAACCCTGGAGTGTTGTACGACTACATCATAAGACAAAACCGGTCCTCACTCTATAGCATCCTGCCGTTGCCATGCATGATGGGCCACTCCTTGCGGCATGCCCTAGACCCTGCCATACTATCTCAGTACTCTCAGCAGTAAGAATCTCTCAATACTAAATCAAGTCCTCCCAATTAGGTATACGGACTGACACAAAAATGGCATCTCGACATTGTCCTCTAGCCACTTCTCGCAATCAAGATATGGTCGCCATACCACAGACTCAAGATCATCCAGTGTCCTCCTCTAGTACTCTAGTTTTCCCAGCATAGGTTGAACAAGTTGATCGACATAAAGGTGTACATATGGCCTCATGGCGGGACACTGTCTCTCTCCAACTGGTCATGCAACTGCTATATGCTCCCAGGCCCAGACTTGAAGCAATGTAACCCTCGCTGATAAACTGGCCCCTCGAAGGTAGACCACCTAGTGCAGATCATGGTAAAGATGAGCAAGCATACAACAACTCCATGCATATCAAGTGCCCTGAGCAATCATGCTATCTAGTATCCATCCCCATCCAACCAAGAGTCCCTTTGACATGTGGTCAGGACAAAGGAACCCTCTAATAAATTTGGCAAGAACAAAAGGAAATGTGGCATAAGTGTCAACCATGTCCCTCCAATGAATCTCATAACCACATATATGCTCATCCTTGAAAAATCTACACAGTGCATCAGTCCTGCCCTGCTCCTGAGAATCATACAAGACAAGCTCTCCAACCATGGGTATCCACAGAATCTAATATACGTCCTATGGAGTAACTGTGATCTCACCAATGGGAAAATGAGAGGTGTTATGCTCACTGTGCCACCTCTCTGCTAAAGCTGTCAGTAAACCCTAATTTGGGGCATATCTATGAGAGAGGACAATCCACATCGTGTAATAACTATTTTTTTAGGTGGCATCAAGTGTGGAATCAAATCCCACATCCTAGGGAAACAATCCCTAATTTGTAAACTCATCAACGACTCCTACAATCACAAAATTGCAAATCAGTCAATCAATCAATCAACATCAATCAAACTATCAATTAATCAAAATCAATTATCCTATCAATCTAATCCGCTCTGGTGAGACTTTGATCAAATCTCGTGAGCATGAATCTATCATTTAACTCACTTATCATATGAGGTTCATCAATCAATTTTAACCTCGCCTATTATGAGGTTCATCAATCAATTTTAACCTCGTCTATCATGAGGTTCATCAATCAATTTTAACCTCGCCTATCATGAGGTTCATCAGTCAATCCAACCTCACCTATCATGAGGTTTACAATCAATGCACCTCGCCTATCATGAGGTCAATCAATCAATCAAACTATAATTGATCCTCGCCTATCATGAGGTCAATTATCATCATCCCATCATTGAATCTCACCTATCATGAGATCAATGGACATCTAACCTATCAACATCATCAATCATCATCAAATCAAAGGATGAAGTGATCAAACATCATCAACATCAAGGAGTCTAATCAAGAAAATCATCAATCTAGTCTAAAATTTCACCAATGCGCTAGAATAGTGCTTTGATGCGCTAAAAAAACCTATGCGCCAGAAAAATTCATCAATGCACTATTCTAATGTGCCGAAGTATCCAATGTGCCATTTCATTTGGTCTATGCACTGGAACAGGGTCCTGATGTGCTGATTCATCCTATGCGCTACATCATCTAATCTATGTGCCAGATCAATTCCCCTAAGTGCTAAAAGATCCTATGCGCCACAACAGTTCATGAATGTGCTATTGCGGGCAACCTATGCGATAAATCTATCTATGTGCTAAATTGGTCATTCAATGCGCTAAATCGCTAACCCTAAGTGCTACTTTATTCTATGCGCTATAACAGACACCCTATGCATTATTGCGGTGATTGAATGTGCTAAAGTAACACAAGCCGAATTCAAATGAGAAAATAGAGGGAAAGTGAAATGCACAAATTATGAGGCAGTTTTTAGGGGTACATACCAGAGGTCCGTACGTTGTTGGGCGGTTGTGACACCTGACCCGCTCGAACTGATGCGTGTGGTAAGGGATCACCATTTTTCTCCAAATTGCTAGATTGCTCACTCTCTCTCAACTTTTCAAAATCCAAAATGCACAAATGAACTTTTTAATCACCTTTTTAACCTTTTAAAGGTTAATTAAATGGTATTTTGATGGGGTTGTTTTATTTTATTTTCAAAGGGGACTTAATTGATTATTTCATTACCTGGTGGATTTAACATCATTTTTTTGGGAGATAAATTGTTTCTAAATCATAAAATTTTGAGATCATCATCAAATCATCAAAAAATCATCAAAATTTTCAAAATAAATGTTGTAGCAAAGGGGTGTGTTTATAGGATTTCCAAGGCATCTTGTGATGTGGCAGTGATCGATGGTCCAAATTCAAACATGAGAGATGGATGGTGGAGACGGAAGAATCTTGGAGGATGTCCCCTTGACCAAGGGCAACATGCCAAATGGATGGGAGAATCAAGTGTGTGAGGAATAAGCCATGTGTTAAAAGTTTGTTGAAGATAATTCTAATTTAAAAATTAGAATTATTTAATTTCATGTGACCTTGGTGATGTGGCATGAAAAGTTGTAGACATGTGCTTGAATTCCAAATTTGGGATTAGTGAAAATTAATTAAATAAAACAAAATTATAGAAATTTGTTTATTTAATTAAATTAGAGGAATGTGATTTTAGATTTGGAGAATTAGAAGATATGAACTATATAAATAAATTGAGAATTTATTGATATCGCGTGTAACATGCCCATTGCTCTACACAGTAACTTTCCTTGGTTTTAACCTCAAGTAAATAGTTTAAGCATCTATCCATTTAGAGCAACAACATTTCTTTCAAAACTATAAAGATTACATGCACATTTGAAATAATATCCTTTACAAACTTTTTCATTGCATTATATCAAAACATTACAATTTTTCTAAAGTAACATGATATCATTTCTCATTTTACAATCTTTCCATCATAATGGATACAAATTACATAAAAAAGGATCCACTGGGCTTACTAGAAAAATAAGTACGAATAGTCCTGGAAATCCTCCATTCAAATCTTGGTCGCCTACCGATGAGGAGAAGCATCACTCAAGCGCTTTTCTGCCAACCTTGGACTAACTGCAATCCCCTGCACATCTATCAAACTGATAGATGGTCCTACCCTTCGACAAAGATATTGGTTTGGTAACCTCATAATAAATATTGACCTTTCCTGAGCTTAGTGTTGTGTCCTACATGTCTAGATTTCATCACACAATGGCTACAACCTACATATATGACATACCTCAACCTAGAATGTAAACGTAGATCATAGTGACTAACAGTGTAAACAGTGGAAACTTACACTACTTTGGCCAAAGTATTTCATTACCTCTCCCAAGTGGATGTTATATATTTCACCCACCATCCTAGTTTGATTTATAATGACTATTCATAATATATGCATAGGCTATCCCCTTCATTGGATTATCTATTTCCCAAGAATAACCTATTACCTCTACGTTTAACTAAGACATCTACTAAGTAATCCATAGAACTCTAAGACTCAATTAGTTTAACATCTAGCTATGAAAGCTTTATCCCCAATATAGTATATAAACCCTCTAATTCCACCTATTCCTTAATATGGAATATGTACAAACACTTCAAACAAAGTATATCTGTTCACTAAGTACAACAAGCAATATTTTCCTATATAGGATGATATAATCATCTAATATGAACAATCAACAACACACAATAATTTCAATCATAAAAGAATAAAAGAGAAGAGATCAACATGACTGTTTTATGCAATGCTCCAAAATATTAAATCGGATTCCTATCCCAACCTTTCCTCAATTCGATATGCAAATTCCCCAAATAATTCCTCTCACAATTCTTTAAGTACCTCACACAACTCTCAACCTCACTCAACTCATAAATGCACAATGCGAATACATAGAGACACAACTTGATTACTGAAAATATATGTCCCTTTTGAGGTTGAGGGCGCCTCTATTTATACACTAAGATCGGTAACAAAAGGCTAGAAATAGGGCATAAGAATTGACACTTCCCATATTAAGAGATTCAACTCAACAGTGAAAAGAAAAGGTGGAAAATAAGTTTGTTGCAAAGCAAACACATATGCAGCAAAAGAGAGTGAGTTGATACCAATTTAGACAACAAGAATGATGATCAACAATGCAAGGTGAACATGGTCAACTTACATAGTGTAGCAGGGTGCAAGACTATTTCCTCATATTCAAAATGCTTCATAAACAGGAAATTCGTATTAAAAGAATATACTCCTATTCCATTCATGCTTTCAGTGGTTGGTGCGACATGATAGCACTCATGCCATATTTCATGATTGTTGTTGGCTTAATTAACTTGGTTGACACTTTTCTGCACATGAATGTTTACTGTTGTTTCCATTGACAAAGCCTTTGTAGCCAAGGTTACACATAAGAAGTGATGATAACTCGAGTGCTTACTTTGTATAGCACTGTCCATTTATATCACAACACTTTAAAGCACCATTGATAATATGTATATGCATTGTTTATAGCACTATATCTTTTATTATAATGCTATGTGCATTGTATAGTATAGATTATACTTTAATTACTATGCGTTGGTTATGAAATACAATGCTATCATTATCAAATAAGCATATCAATTATACATATGTATATATATATATATATCTTGATTCACAAGTTAATATAACATAGTATTCGGTAGTCGAATACTCATACACATATTATTATAAGCATGTGTATATATGCATATATATATATTAACATACCAATATGGACGTATCCATTTCGTCAATACATACTTGTATATTAATATGTATATATATTTATGTATAATCTATTATACAATATATATACATATATATCACACCTTTTTAAACACACACACACACATATATATTCATAGTCATATCGATCGACATATATACATGGTATGTATATATATGTATGTATATGTCACCTTGTTGGTATGACGTTCACATGCATATGGGTAGCCTGTACATGAGCACGTGTAAATATGTCTATCTACATGTCCTTATGCATATATTTACTCATGTGCATGAGTTTCTCCATTGACACATGCATATACACATATATACATATTATGCATATATATTCCATCTATCAGAAACACACAACGAAGAACTCACATATTCAAAGAGACTCAAAACTTCAACTCCAAGCAAGAACATTCACAAATATAAATGCAAGTAGGACTAAGGTTAACTTACTATTTCCCAACTATTTTCTTGATTTGACCAAACTAGAAGTGTGTGTGTGTGGAAGCTCAATTTAGGTCTTTTATCAAAGGTTACTAGACCAAGTTCTTATCCCTGAGTGATACTTCCCCTCTCTTGAGGAGGCTTGATACTTTTCCTGCAACCAACTTTACACTTTGTAATAGTAGTTAGCTAAAATCAATATATTCACTTGTGTCATATATTTTCATAATCAAAATATTTCATAACATTAAATTGAATCAACATCTATTCTTCATATTTCTAAAACACATAAAGTATAAATACAGTCATCCCAAGCATTTTCACCCAACTAGGTAAAAGTAAATAAGCAGTAACACAACAGGGTGTAACAAAAGGTACCATTCTTAAAGATATAATTCATGATGAAAATCTATGTACTCTTCTCATGATGAAATTTATATTATGTTTCATATAGAAATTAATTGAAAACATTGTACATCACCTTTATATTGTGATGATGATTATATTATGTTATTAAAATTATGTAATGAACAATTATAATACCTAAAATGTTATTGAAATAGAAAGTGCTCTATTATTATCTCATTATTCATTGTACAAAATATTTTTAGTAGAATTATTTGTCATATAAATATGTACAATGATAAATAAATGACTTTACCCTTCTATATGCTTTTGGTTAAAGAAAGAATTTATGTTTTATGGCGTCAAAAAAAATTACGGTGTTTTCATTTAATGGACCAGTTGGGTTTGTTACACATGGAATCAAAGCATGATTTAAACATTAGGGCATATGATCCTACCATATAGAATTTATCAAGAAAATAACTTTGTGTTGTACCTTGAACACAAAAATTGATGGATCAAAGGCTAGGAAAAATAAAGGAAAAGTGAAGAAATTGAAGAAAGCTCAACTTGGAATTAAAACTAAGAAAATTGTGAGCTACATAGGAGAGGATTAATTATGAAACTCTACCAATTCTCTCAATTGTATTGATTTAGAAAGAGAGAAATAAATTAAGAAGTCTACTTCTACTTCAATTAAACCTAGGAAACCATCAACGATTTATGATATGTCTTTTGGGTGTAGTCATAATGCACAAAATTTAGGTAAAAAGGTGGTTGAAAGTACCTGCGCATACATCCACCCTTGAAGTTTATTTTACTAGATTATAAGGGAGAGGAGGAAACATAAGAAATTTCTCTCTTAGATAGTGATATGTAATACTGAGAAAACCTTATATAAATAAGGATGTACAAATTCAATATTATGAATAATTTTTTTTGTGTCTTATAAGGTGTTAAATTTTGATATAAATTATATTTTTTTTGCTCAAGAATTAGACCTTAAGTAAATGTTTGTGTGACCAACGACTTAGTATAGGCTGACTACCCTTGATCCATGAGGATTCAAAGCATATTTAAGCCACTAAACATCAGTCCAATAAGATCATTCAATGAAAAACTAAACTAAGAATCCTTTAAAACTAACATATTAAAATACAAAAGCTTCAAAAATGCCTATTCTAATCCATTGAAACTTATCCTATTGGGGGAGTGGTGTCGCATTGATGTGGAATGGCGACCCTTTCCCAATCCCGTGGATAATGAGCTTGTTTTGATCGATTCTATTGAAGAGAATCAACAAAATAGATGATAGATGTGTATGAAAACATGATTGAAAGCTATTTTATCATGATCTATGCTAAGATGATTGATATGGGTGTATGCAAAACTATTCTAAACGGAGTTTAAGCTCAAAAGGTTAAAACCCTAATTACAAAATATGTTAAATGGATGCACCTATGTTACCATGGAAGCCATTAATGGAAGCTAAGCTAATATGATGCAAGAAATTAACCTAAAATGCCTAATAAAACATAAAATATGAGTGCAAGATGAGAGTGGTTTTAACAACATAAGTTTTCTCTAAAAAGATCAATCCATTTGTCTCCAAATAGTGACCTATTTATAGGAGGACAAATGAGAAATGAAGAACTAAGATTGAAAAAGCTAATCAATGGTCAAAATGGAAGGAAGATGGAGGCATGGATCATGGATTCCGATCAAGGGTTGAGGATGCAAGATGATATTTAATCAAGGGCTTACATTCATCTAAACAAACACACTTTCAAAACTTGCACAAAAAGCTTTGTTGAAAGTTTGTTGCAAAAAAGGAATATTCCCCTTTTCAAATGAGTGAAGAAAGAATATTCTCATGGGTGAGGAAAATTAGATATTTAGTTAATTAAAACCAAATTCAATTGTGCAAAGGAATATTCCATGGGGATATTCCCTTTTTGGAGGAATGTGCAAAGGAGGAATATTCCCTTGCAAGTGGGAGGATTAGATTTAATTAGTAATTTGATAATTAAATAAAGTTTCAACTATGCAAATTAGGGGAATTAGGATATTCATTAAATAATTAATTTATTTAATGAAAAGGGGAGTGATATGATATTTAATTAAATAACTTGGGGTTATTTAATTAAATAAGAGGACTTAGGGATTAAATTAAATAATTTGATTTATTCAATTTAATAGGACAAAATGTTAGTGCAAGAGGGAGGAATTAACCTAATTAGATTAATTAGATTAATAGATGAAAATGATGCAATTAATTAAATAGCGAGGAAAATTTAATCAATTAAGTGAAAAGAGGATGAGTTTTAGGATGAAACGGTGTTAGTATATCTGATTCGAGTGCATGATATCATTCAAAACATTTTTAAGTTTCTACAGTTTGTAATTTGAGTAAACTTTGAATCTTTCTTGTTTCTCATTTAGCTAAGAAAATATTGATTCCATGATGACCTACTAGGTGCAAACAAGAGTAAACCCTGGTGGTAGTCAACATGGCTCTAATAAACCTTTGGAAAATCCTATAGCAAATTTGGATCAAATCTAAAAATATTGAATGAAACTAAATATAGACTAGGAGCCCTAGAAAAGGAAGTAAGAGGGGTAGGTGATCACAAAAATGAAGAAGAATAAAGTTAAGAAAATGGCAAAAATAATGATCAAGGGAATTTTGTTCATGAAGGGAAAAGGGGATCTAATCAAGACCAAGGAAATCAAAGAGAAATAGAGATCATATACCAATGATTTAGAAAGACATATGAAAAAGATCACCCCACCATTTTTTAATGAAAAAATGATAGGAGATAGATCCAAAGCATGGCTATTTGACATGTAAAAATTACATTGAAATCAAGAACTATTTAGAGATAACCAAGGAAACTTGGGGAGCCTATCAGTTAGCTGGAGAAGTGATGTAGGGGAATCATGCATTTTTGGGTTGCTATTTTCAGTTTTAGTTTTTGAAATTTTGATTTTATTTCCTTTGGCCGATTCTTGCTTCTTGGAACATTGACATGTGGTGAATTGTTATGGGTAGTAAGGTTTTGAATTTTTCCTTTTGATTTCACAAAGAAAAAATAGTTATCATCATTGAGAAAGGAGAAAATAGTTACAATGGGAAGGGAGGAGGGATTGTCCTTGTGGGTGTGAGTGTTGGCCTTTGGAGAGGGTGTTCGGCTTGAGAAAAGGAGAAATGATAGAATTGGAAGAAGCCGATGTTTGAAACTTTGTTGTGTATAAAATTAGGGAGAATGGTTCTTGGAGGAACCCGAGTGGTGAGTGAATGAAAGACAAAAAAAAGGAAAATCAACAGGGAGAAAGGATAAACTACCTGATCGACCTTGGTCAAAAGAGAGCAAAAGAACAATAGATCTAGGAAACATTGAAAGAGGATTATAATGAATGAATTTAAAAAGAAGTGCAAAGTGAATCGAGGATGTGAGGCTAGAGAAGTCTGAGCTAGTTTGGTTGTGAGGAAGAAATGGTTCTGGGAGGTATATGTAAAGAAAAAGATAAAGCAACAATAACACAATACAAAAAATGCTGGAGTGATAGGGATGGCATGCTTGGCAGTGAGGGAAGTTGCAGATTGAAAAGAATGATGGATCAATTAAGTGTTTTTGTTGTCCACAACTTCAGTCGATTGTATTCTTGGAACTTAATCTTGTTGGCTCATAAGTGTATATGAGTAAAGATCTTTTTTTCCTTGTCTAAGACTTTAATACCAATTTGTATGCAAAGCACTTATTGCCATAATCTTGCTGTCTGAAGTTTGCTATAGTTATTGTTGTCTTTAGGAAATTGTACTGTTCTTGGTTTTTGAATTGACACAGTTAACTTTTATATGCTATCATCTTGCCATTAGCCAGTATCTTGGTTTCCCTTTCCTATCACGGTGCTTGTTGCAGGTTGTTTGGATTTAAATCAAGCAACATTAAGAAGCATCCACTTGGTGAATGAATATAAAAGACTAATTTGGGGTTGATCTCCCTAAGCTTGCCTTGAGATCATTTTGTGGTCATTTTCAAACAAATTTGGTTACCTCAATTTTACTTTGATCAGAAACTAATAGAATTCTAGAATCTACATCAAAGGGACATGCCAATAACATAATATTGGGAGAATTTTACCAAATTACTAAAGTATGCACCCCACTATCAAAAAAATGAGAGGTTTTGAATAAGGAAATTTATTATGGGGTTGAATCCCCAAATTGGAGGTCATGTATATGTTCATGGCCCAACCACCATGGATCATGTTTTCGAGAAAGCAATAAAAAATAAATAAAAGCTGAAATCTATCTCAACATACTGAGATAAAACTAAAACAAAGTTTGGATGGACCAAGCCATTGCCATCTTTCAAAAATAAGAATTGGAATTGAGGCTCCAAATAAAAAACAAATGGGAAAGAATCCAAAAATAATAGAAATAAATTTTAAAATGGAAAGAGAACTAAGGATTTCAAGAAAAGGGATAATTTCAAGAATGATCATTTTGTAGAGAAGAAAGGACCTCTTGGTGGATGTTTCAATTGTGGAGGTCATAATTATGTGATCCAAGGGAATCAATATCGAAGTTACTCTATACCATCTCAATAGACAAAATTTCAATAAAGGATATAAGCTATTGTAGATAACCATCAAGTAGAATATTAGATTACACCAATTGAGAACTATATTTGGTAATACCTAATTCCATTTTAATAGACAATGGTGCAAACAAAAACTTTATAGCTCCTAGTTTTTTAACTAAAATCCAAAAATGAGTTGGTTTTATGGCTAAACCTTGGTCAACAAAATATGCAAACCAATCATGAGCTCAGGTAGAGAAACATCTATTTGAGGCCAAATTAAAATTTCCAACTTTCTCAATAGAATTCAACTTGTACATAGCTACTTTAGGGTCCTACAATGTCATTCAAGGAATGAATTGGTTGTGGCAGCATAGAGCCAAAGTAGATTGTCTTGATAAAATATTTGAGTGTTTGAATGATTTGGGGAATGTAGTTTTGATTTAAAGGATTCAACATAAGATGAAGATCAAGTAGATCTCTTCTATGCTATTGAAAAGAGCTAAAAAAAAGAGTTATCATATGTTTGCTATAAAATGGAAAAAAATAAAAATATTAAGGATTCAACTTATTTAGATGACCTATACTTCTATGACTCTAAAAAATAATATGAAGTTAGTGAAGAATCACCAAGGGAAACCAAGGAGCCATCTATTCAAGATTATTTGTTCCTTTATGAGTTTTAGGAGAGTTTTCCTGAAGAGTTACCAAGGATACCTTTCAAAAGAGCCTTCATTTTTTCAATCTATATAATACCTAGCTTAGAACTCATGTCCAATGTACCATACCTTATGACTATAATATAATTGATGAAACTAAAAGACCAATTTCAAGATCTGTTAACCAAAGGCTTGATTAGACCTAGTGTATCACCTTGGGGAGAACTACTAAATTTATTCAAGAAGAAAGATGGAACATTGTGTTTGTGCATATATTTTAATATGCTAACAAAGCAAAAAAAATAAAGAATAACATCCCATACCTCACATTGATGATCTCTTTGATCAAATGTGTGTGGCACTATTGTATTTTTGAAGATTGATATGAGATTAGGATATCAACAAGTGAGGACAAAGGACAAAGACATCCATAAAATAATTTTTAGGAAAAGGTATGGGCATTATGACCACAGCTATACCCTTTGGATTAACCAATGCCCTGACAACATTCATGATGAATAGTATCTTCAATGACTATCTCAACAAGTTTATTCTAGTGTTTTGGATGATATTTTGATAGATTTCAAGAATGAAGAAGAGCATAGACAACATTTAAGATTTTTTTTGCAATGGATAAGGGAACATAAGTTGTATGGAAAGTTATTGAAATGTACCTTCTTCCAGAAAGAGGTTCAATATTTGGGTTATATTATTTTTATAAAAGGAATTGCAATGCATCATTCAAAGATTAAAGCTATCTTGGAATGAATTGATCCTAAGAATGTGCATGAA
>VDFB02207045.1:0-15495 GCA_007258455.2 Sequoia sempervirens | reverse complement strand
ATAGATCTGCAGTCTAAGCATATCATAAATCATCCATTGCATAATCATAGCATATCACATCATCCATCTCATCCATCTCATATCATATCATCATTTAAGTTGTTTAGGATAATATAGATTTGTTATTCTAAGCATCTTAAAATCACCATCTTTGCATCGTCATCCATAACCACCCATTTTTGAACCTCTTTATCGCGAGATCGACCCTCAAATCCTGAGATCTTTTAAACAAGTCTCGAGGGGGCAATAATACCCGGTGCCGCTCATTTGGGGCATCGAAAAATCATGAAATTTTTTAAATTTGATTCACGGCAAAGTTTATTCTTTGAACCAACGCCTTAAGTACATTGCTTCAAAGAGGGGCAAAATGTAGACATGCAAAATTTACATTATGCATTGATCGGTTCAGTCAAATTAGATGTCGCATTAGGATCATTCATCAATTAATCAAGTGCATTTTCATCCATTCATTTATCAAATAAACATTATCATTCAACCTTCATCTTGCATCATCCATTTAATTAAATAAATCAGGACTTCATTTTCATATTCCATCATTTTCTGATTTAAATAAATCAAATCAAGTCCAAAATGTCAACTCATCTAATCAGCATTAAATCAGCATAATCTTCATCTAATCCTAATCTAATACTAATCACATCCCACTTGCATTATCTAGATCTAGCCACTTGCACAATAAATCAATTTTATTGATTTATTAAAACCTCATTTTCCCTCAACATGACAAGTCAAGCGGGGCATTTATTGCTCTTCTTTCTTGTCCCCCTCTCAAAATTTATTGCAAATTTGAATTCAAAAATTCCCCCTCTTGGGCACTCTTCCCAAATCTTGCACATACATCAACTAATCACATGATGACAAGTGTCCTCAATTCATTGGCTTGTTTTTGATCCCACATTGGTCCCTCTTCAACATTCAACATTTTGAAAATCTTTAAATACAAGCATCATCCTCAAGCAAATCCTCCACAATCTCTTCACAATTTCATGCAAGGTTACTCTCTTCATTTGAGATTTGATCTTGTTCATCATCACTCCACCATCTCCATTTGCATTTTATCATTTGAGCTTTGATCAAGGGTTGGGAAAGGGTCACTAGCACATGTGACACCAATCCAACATGGAATAAGTGTTTATCTTGCTTTTAAAATGTCTTCTTAATGCTGTTTTTGTTACTTGTGGCATTTCTTTAGCATAGATATTCTATTTCATGGAGGTATTTGCAGATTTGTGTGTTTAGATTAACATTTCTAATGAGTATTTGAAGTGATCTTACATGCAGATTTAAGGTACTTCAGCTATAAAATGGAAAAAAATAAAAATATTAAGGATTCAACTTATTTAGATGACCTATACTTCTATGACTCTCAAAAATAATATGAAGTTAGTGAAGAATCACCAAGGGAAACCAAGGAGCCATCTATTCAAGATTAATTGTTCCTTTATGAGTTTTAGGAGAGTTTTCCTGAAGAGTTACCAAGGACACCTTTCAAAAGAGCCTTCATTTTTTCAATCTATATAATACCTAGCTTAGAACTCATGTCCAATGTACCATACCTTATGACTACAATATAATTGATGAAACTAAAAGACCAATTTCAAGATCTGTTAACCAAAGGCTTGATTAGACCTAGTGTATCACCTTGGGGAGAACTACTAAATTTATTCAAGAAGAAAGATGGAACATTGTGTTTGTGCATAGATTTTAATATGCTAACAAAGCAAAAATAAAGAATAAATATCCCATACCTCACATTGATGATCTCTTTGATCAAATGTGTGGCACTATTGTATTTTTGAAGATTGATATGAGATTAGGATATCAACAAGTGAGGACAAAGGACGAAGACATCCATAAAACAATTTTTAGGAAAAGGTATGGGCATTATGAATTCACAGTTATACCCTTTGGATTAACCAATGCCCTGACAACATTCGTGAATTTGATGAATAGTATCTTCGATGACTATCTCAACAAGTTTATTCTAGTGTTTTTGGATGATATTTTGATAGATTTCAAGAATGAAGAAGAGCATAGACAACATTTAAGATTTTTGTTTGCAATGGATAAGGGAACATAAGTTGTATGGAAAGTTATTGAAATGTACCTTCTTCTAAAAAGAGGTACAATGTCTAGGTCATATTATTTTTCTAGAAGGAATTGCAGTAGACCCTTCAAAGATTAAGGTTATATTATAATGAACTATACCTAAGAACATGCATGAAGTGCACAACTTTATGGGTTTGGTTGGATATTAAAAGAAGTTTTTATTGAACCTTTTAAGGATTTCCATCCACATCACTTCTCTCCAAAGAAAAGGGAAATGGTTTGAATGGTCAGAGAAATGTGAAGAGGCCTTTTTTATTCTCAAGGATAAGTTGACTACTGCACCCATCCTTAGAGAGCTTGACCTAGAAGGTTACTTTTTAGTTGTCACATATGCATTAGGAGAAGGTTTAGGTGGTGTACTTATGCAAGATGGACAAGTAGTGGCCTACGAGTCTAGGTAGTTACAAAATTATGAGAACTATGATTCACATTGTAGACACATAAAAATGGCCTCAACTTGCAAACCATATTTTTCTATGACGACCATGCAAGCTTCTCCCTCACATAATTCAATTATATAATCATGTCCATTCCTCCATGATTATTTAAATAAATAAATAATGTTTATTTATTTAAATGTGTCACTGATCAATCCTTATTTCCTCCATAACATTATCATTTATCCTTGAATCAAATAAACTTATTTATTTATCCCACATTCCATCCCACCAAATAAATAATTAAAATAATTATAAATATTGTCTTTTGTCTCATTCCCATTTATGAATTAAACCATTATTTAATTCATAAGTCAACATTCCCCCATAAATTAAATAATTTATATTATTCCAACTACCTATTTCTCTCCACCATTGATTTGATTGTCTCCAACTAAATCTCAACCCTTTATTTCAAGGATTGCCCTAACTTTGACCTAATGTTTCCCTAACCTTAATCCTCCTTATGACATTGATTCTTGGCCTTTGATCTTAGGGCTTCACCAACTTTTAATCCTAGCCGTCCATTCTCAATTTGGAATTCTTTAAAAGGCCTTCTCTCAAGTCATTTTAGACACAACAAGAGTTATCACAACATGCTTGAGAGCTTTTGAGTACTTGAGCATACATATTACTTCAATATTTTGCTTGTCTTTGGCATAGGTTATAGTTGCACTTCAAATCTGAGGGCAATTATATCATTTTCAGCAAGATGGAGAAGGCCAATGGAGGTCAATCAATGGAGGCTTGAAGACTAGGTGATGTTGTTTCATGTTATTTTGCTTCTTGCTTTCTATTGTTCTCTATTGGTGATTGGGAAATTAATTTTATTTGAAATTAATCTAAAGAGAATATTTTCCTAATTACACACATGATTTGGAGTTAGCAAAAATTGTGCATGATTTCCAAGTGTGGAGATACTACTTGTTAGGAAAACAATTTGAAATCAGATAAGAGAATCAAGGTCTTAAATATATTTTCATTCAACAAAATCTCAATGCTTGTCAAATATGATGGTTGGAGCTTATATTTGATTATGACTTTGAGATAAGTTACACTAAAGGGAAAGAAAATCAATTTGTTTATGCATTGAGTCACATGAAGCACATTACAACAATGGTTTCCATTCTTTCTAGCTTCAAGAGAAGGTTTTAAGGAACTCTACGAGAGAAATTATATGATCAAGTTAAAGAATCCTTGTCAAAAACCCCTTGGGGAAATAGGTATGAGGGGTATCATTTTGAGTTTGATGGAATTTTGAGATTTATTGGTAGAATGTATGTTCCATATCAGAATGATTTGAGAACTTATATGTTAAGAGAAGCGCATTTTTCTCCATATTCTAGTCACTTGAGAGTGAAAAAATTAATAGTGGATGTAAAACCACTTTACTTTTATAAATGAATGAAACAAGATCCAACAAGGTTTGTAGCAGAATGCTTAGAATGTTAGTGAATCAAGGTTGAACATCAACATCTGGTAGGACTATTATATCTCCAGGAAATCCCTAGGGTGAAAATGACAAGTGATTAGCATGGATTTTGTATAAGGCTTAACCATGTCAAGAAATATAAATGATACAATTCTAGTGGTAGTAGACAAACTTAATAAGGTGGGTCACTTTATACTAGGGAAATATTACAAATGAGATACTTGTCATAGAAAGATTTTTTTTGCAAGAAATATTTTGATTACACAAAGTTCCAAAGAAAATTATCTCAAATAGAGATGTGCAAATGACATCAAGGTTCAGGGAAACCTTATTTTTTATGATAGGAACTTAGATAAACATAAGTCCATCTTATCATACAGAGACAGATGGTCAAATTGAAAGAGTCAACCATGTACTAGAGGATTTGTTGAGGATGTATTATATGGATCAACAATATATGTGGGAAGAGTACCTACCATTACCACTAGTTGAGTTTAATTATAATAACTTGTATCATTATGTATTTAAAATGGCTCATTTCAAAGGATTATATGGAAAAAAGTGTCGAACACATATCATTTGGGATAAATTAGAAGATAGGATTTGTTGTAGGCCCAAAATACTATAAAAAATGGAAGAGTAGATTAAGCTAATAAAAAAATATTAGGATAAAAAAATAGCATGCATAAAAGTTATGTTGATGCCAAACATACATCGTGATTATTCTTAATAAGAGATAAAGCACTCTTAAGAGTTAAACCTTGAAAGAGATCAATAAAATTTGACAAGTCTACTAAATTAACACCTAGATATGTGGGTCCATTTGAAGTCTTAGAAGTTATCAACTTGGTTGCTTACATAATAGCTCTACCAACAACTCTTGCTTGTATGCATGATGTCTTCCATGTGTGTTATTTGAAAATTTATGTTTCTAGTTTTAATCATATTCTTGATTGGAATGCTCTTTAGGTTTAGGATCCAAGGATGGTCACAATCGAGCCTCTCAGAGTGCTTGATGTTCACAAGATATGCTTGTGTAAGAGATAGATCGCTCAATGCAAGGTCCAATGGGACTAATATTCTAAGGGAAAAGCCACCTATGAGGACTATGAATAATTTTATAAAAAATGTCCACATCTATTTAATTAAACATTCCCTTAAGAAGAAAAACTTTATTATTGTTTGTTTAAAGTTGAACTAAATCATCAGGGATGGTGATCTTTAAGAGGGAGGAGATGTCACATTCTAATTTTTATCCCTTTAGACTAGAAGTTATATTTTAGTCTGCAATTTGATTTTGAAACTAAAAACTTAAATTTTAAACAATTAGATTATGATGATAAATCAATCTTATATCAATTTGATAATATTTTAGTTGATGATTTATATGAAATTGAATTAGATTGAGATGAAAATGAATGCTAAAATTTATTTTTTTATGATTTATTCTTACATATATGTATGTATGTATGCATGTATACATACATATATATATACATATACATACATACATATATATGTATATGTATATGTATATATATACATATATATGTATGTATGTATATGCATGGATGTATATGTATATATATATTGTCGAACTCACTACCCATTGGTTTGATGAGGTGGATGTAAGAGATTGTGTTTTCTCCTCTCGGATGAGGAGGGAGAGTATCACTAAAGAGATCGGTCACCATCATCTTAAGAGCACACACGTGCTCACATAATTTCATATGATTACAATGATTATGTGTATTCATCCTAAAATGTCTAACTCTAGTATATATACTTATATATGTATATATATTATAAGACTAACTACCTCATTGGTTTGATGAGGTGGATGCAGGAGATTGTGCCTTCCCCTCTCAGATGAGGAGGGAGAGTATCACCAAATAGAGCAACTTATCTGAATGGAGACACCAGGGCCACCATCATCATAAGAACACACACACACTCACATAATTTAATATGATTGTAATGATATGTGTATTCATCATGAAATGTCTGATTGTAGTGCATTGGTTGTGTTTGTCTGCATATCCCATGATCTTGCATTGTTGTATTAATTTTTCTACCTATATATTATTGTTTGTGGCATGCATTTTTCTAGAAAGATTAATTTTAAAAAGGAAATCATGATTGTCATAAAAAAACATTATTCTATGTATGTGAAATATCCTCTAAATTGATTATATGTAAATTGAAATCATGAATATTCTAATACGAATTTCTATACAAATACATATATTGATATATAAGATTTAAATATATTTTTTAATGCAATGATGAACATATATATATGTATATATATCTATATACATGTATATATACATGTGGATATATATAGGTAAATACTAAGATATAACTTTTATGATAATATACATACACACACACACATATATGTTTGAATATGGTTTTGGTTTTCCTGGTTAAAGGAAAAAATTAACAATAAGTACTTAGAATTTATTATGGGAGCTTATCAGTCTATTAAATCCATAAAGTGGAGAATAAGGGAGGCATGGGAATTAAGAACTTCACTTAAAGTAAAGTAATGAGGGATTTTATTGCTCTCGAGGTCAATGCAAAGAGGGGAGGCTTCTATAGAACATGCAATGAAATATGGGAGAAAGAATAGGGGGGCTTAGACGAGGAATAAAGAAAAGAAAAAGAAGGCAAAAAGGATAGAGGAGAAAGGAGAGTAGAGAGTTGGGAAAAATTTGGTGTGGGCATACATTTTAGATTTGGTATGAAATATACTTATGAATTTAGTATTTCATAATAAGAATTATGCAATATAAATCTCTGTATGTTATGTGCATTGCATTTACTTGTTGTTGAAATTGGTTTCATAGGGTTTTAATCCTCCTTTATGCAAGAAAGAATAGGTTTAATTTTGTGTTTCATCTATTTTAATAATAGAGATAATTATATTTTTTATCCTTTTGGCCATATTATGTGATAACAATTATATTCTTTAGCCTTTTGGTGTTATCATGTGATAATAGTTATAATTTTTAAGCCTTTCAACCTTATCTTTGTATAACAAAGTTAGCACTTAGCCTTATGGCCGTGAAATTTCACTTTTTGGTGACTATATTATTTTATGGTCTCTTGGCCTTACCCTTGTTTAGGACTATTGTGTTAGGGTTAAAAACCTTATTGTGAGCACTAAAAGTAAGTGGTAAATAGTTTTGGAATTGTATGGACTATTGTGAAGGTTGAATATATATGATTGCTGTTATGATCACAATCTTTTTGAATTTGATCAATAGTACTAAATGTAATTATATGTGTTGAGAATCATTTGACTCTATAATTATCTCCATCACATAAGTCATGACGTGGAGAGATAAATGTAATGATTAAGTGGTTATACTATAAATCCTTATGACTTATCTCAACAAAGACAATGTTGTATGTATTATGTTCAAGTTGTTCATTTCATCTCAATTGAGGAGATTATAATGTGGTATTGACTAGCCTATCAACTTAGATATGTTGTGACAATAAATAGTTGATTATATAGCCATATTTCTCATGTTATATTAAATGTCTATAATATATTTGTAACGGGAAATTCTGGAATCGATTATAAACAATAAAATCCACAATACCAATGAAATGCGATTGGAAACAAGTTTTAAACCTAAATAATAGTTAATAAATTTAGAAAACACAATTAAATATAAAACTAGAACCTTACCATCCCATTTCGAAGTAACCTGCATTGTTCGATATGTCAGATTGCTTCAACACAAGAGCCTCGATGATAGTTGCAAAAGCTCGATGTAAGGATGATGACCTAGAAGCTATGATAAATTATTAAGATAAATGCTCAAGAACCAAAAGAGTATTGCTTCGCTATGAAAATTTTATGAAGGGGAATACCCACACAACCCTCACACAAAATTATTCAACACCAACAACAACAAACAAGATGTAAAAGTTTGCAACAACATAATTAATCTTCTCAATTTAACTTGGAAAAAAGTTTCTCAACTTTAATAAAATCTGATTACACAAGTTTTTGCAGCCATAAAAGTTGAAATAAATCAACACAAAACATATTAGAATCTTCTATGAGATAGCAAACAACCTCAAAAATCAAGATACAATTCTTCTTCTTTAAATCATCTCCCTACACTATGAAACTAGTTGTCCAATCCACATCTTCAATCACCAACTTGTTGATCTTCAACCATGGATTTCATAATCCATTTGTTGCTGAAACACACCGTCAAAACCTGAAAAAAAATTTATTTTCCACCTTCTCCAAGAAAATTCATACCTCCCCTTCTCTTCCCCAAAAATCTAGAAAATGTTAATCTCCAAAATTGTCAAGTCTCTCCCTCCACAAAGAAAACCACAACTCCTTATGCTGTAACTCCCATTTGCAATTCCCAACATGGAAAAATAATCACAAATGAATTAAAATAAAATATTAAATTCTCAAAAAGCATCTTTGAATCCACTCCCAAGAAATTGCAAGTTTTGGTGGCAACTTGGATTCCCACTCCTCACAAATAGGAGCCCTAAAATAGAAAAATCAAAACCATTTCCTCTTGGGCATCCAAATTCTTCATGTAAAAGTTTAGGAACAATAAATAAGCTATCATAACTTGTAGCTCCTCAAATCCCATGTCCAAGAAGGCATATTTGAATATTTTGCCTTGAAATTGCCACAAAAAAGAGCCCAAATCACCATAAAACTGCAGCATAACAACTTGGCCAAATATTTATCAAATATTTTATGCCTTATTACGAATAATTTATTTACCTACAATTTAAAGACTAAACTATAAAAAAAATTAAAATTAAATATTTTTGGTTGATGCAAGATTGCTAGTCAACCGTGGATGCTCCTGCATCAGACACCCAAGGTAGAAAATTTTTATGAGCTTAGTCTCACAAAATGGGGTTGGATAGTAGTACCATCTTTTCAAGTTGTAAACAACCTTCAAAAAACTCCATTATTAAATTTTGTACCGCTAATGAGTTCTTTCTCCTCTTCCAACACCTAGTTGGAACAAGTGTCCTCTGATGATTCTTCTCTGCACTCAACATCTTCAATATGGAATTAGCTCCACCATAAACCAACCACCTCCACCAAATGCAACTCACACTCTCTTCCAATATTGTGGGATTCAACCCACCATAGTCCGACCACCTCCACCAAAATGCACTTGCACTAAACATTGCAACACCAAACAAATCTTCTGCATACCAAACATTACTAGTAAACTCTGTTTGAACCAACTTATTGAAATTATGGAAATCATCATCTTTCTCAAATTTTAAAAAATATGAATCAATATTATCCTCTACTGCAATTGTTTCATCTGCATAAAATATGCTCTCATCTTCATCACAAAAATGAAAAATATTGTGTATAACCTCTTTCTCTACAACCTTTTTCTAACCACTCTCTGCTGCCATATTGTTTTTTACCTTCACTCCCAGTTGCACCTTCATTTTCCAATACTTTCAAGTCCTCCAAAAGACACTCATCCATGACTAAACATCATTTTCCTCTTTTATTGTTGCAATTTCTATGTGTTTCTCATCCTTTGCTACAATCTTACCATCTTCTTTCATGATATCCTCAAAGCATACTTTTGTAATATTTTCTCCATGTTGTTTACCTACATACACAAATATGATAATTTTTTTTCCTTTCTTCTTTTTCATTTTGTCAAACACTTTCCACACACCCTCAATCTTCAACCTCTTAGGTATAGACTGCCTCACACTTGGTGACCTGTCTACACACAAACCATACACACCACCACAGGTCTTGGTGCGAAATACCTCACATCGATGCTTCTGCTTGCACACTCAGGAACTCCTACTCTAATACCATTGATGAAGGGGAATACCCACACAACCCTCACACAAAATTATTCAACACCACCAACAACAAACAAGATGTAAAAGTTTGCAACAACATAATTAATCTTCTCAATTTAACTTGCAACAAAGTTTCTCAACTTCAATAAAATTTGATTACACAAGTTTGTGCAGCCATACAAGCTGAAATAAATCAATACAAAACAAATTAGAATCTTCTATGAGACAAAAAACAACCTCAAAAATCAAACTACAATTCTTCTTCTTTAAATCATCTCCCTACACTATGAAACTAATTGTCCAATCTACAATCTTCAATCACCAACTTGCTAATCTTCAACCATGGATTTCATAGTCCATTTGCTACTGCAACACACCTTCAAAACTTGCAGCGAAATTTATTTTTCACCTTTTCCAAGAAAATTCACGCATCCCCTTCTCTTCCCCAAAAATCTAGAAAATAACAATCTCCAAAATTGTCGAGTCTCTCCCTCCACAAAGAAAATCACACCTCCTTACGCTGTAACTCCCATTTGCAATGTACAACATAGAAAAATCATCATGAATGAATTAAAATAAAATATTAAATGCTCAAAAAGCATCTTTGAATCCACTCCCAAGAAATGTCAAGTTTTGGTGGCAACTTGGATTCCCACTCCTCACAAATAAGAGCCACGAAATAGAAAAATCCAAACCACTTCCTCTTGGGCGTCCAAATTCTTCATGTAAAAGTTTAGGAACAATAAATTAGCTATCATAACTTGTAACTCCCCAAATCCCATGCCCAAGAAGGCATATTTGAAGATTTTTCCTTGAAAATGCCACAAAAATGAGCCCAAATCACCATAAAACTACAACATAACGACTTGGTCAACTATTTATCAAATATTTTAGGCCTTATTGCAAAAATTTATTCACCTACAATATTTAAAGACTAAACTAAAGAAAATATTATAATTAAATATTTTTGGTTGATGCAAGATTGCCAGTCAACCGTGGATGCTCCTGCATCAAAATTTTAGGTTATGATTATGAGGGATGAAGGGTTATTTTGTAGATTTTTAGAAATTGAATCAACAACCTAGATTAAGAGGTGCTAATTTGAGATCAAAGGCTGAAAATTAATGAGAGGAATTGATTGCCCAGTTAATTGACTAAAACTGGCTGCAGGTTCCAGTTAAGTGGTTGCATGAGATATTGATTGAAGTGTTAAGAGAAGTGATTAATCAAAAGAGTTGTCAATCAATATCAGTTGAATGAAAAAGAGTTTCAGTTAAGATTGGAGGGAATAATGCATGATATAATTAATTAATCATTGGAAAAACGTGCAAGATAAGATTGAGATAGAAGATGAGTTTACTTTTTGCTTGATAAGATAATCAATTAAATTGAGGAACGCGCAAAGATAAGATTGATTAATAAATAAAATGTTTATATATTAATGGATTGATGTCTCAAATAAGTTAAGTCAAGATATTCTAAAGAAAATTAGGATAATTAAATAATTGAAGATAATTATTTAATTTATGCATGATGAAAAAGGTCAATTAAATAATTAAAGATAATTATTTAATATTAGAAGGGGGTTTTGATATTAATTGATAACTATTTAATTAAAATAGAAGAATGAGTTAACTTTTTGCATGAGGAAATAATAATTAATTATTAGTGCACGTGCAAATGAGGATAAACAAATAAAATAATGAATTTTATTTATTTAGAAGATGGCTAAAATTAGCTAGATTAAATAATTAAAATAATTAATTTAGAGATGTGTGCATGCCTAATTAAATAATTAAAGATAATGTTTTAATTATAAAATAAGAGAATGATAAATAATCAAATAAATAATAATAATTTATTAAATTAAAGTAGTGATATAATAATGTGGAAGATTAACTAGTTGCATGAGAAGTGAAGTGAAAGAAAGTGTTTAGAAGATAATAATTAATTATTTGAGGAATGTACAAGTGGAAATTAGATAAATAAATAAAATATTTTATTTATTCATGATGAATGGATAATGTTGAGAGAAAATGAGATAATTAAATAATTAAAATAATTACTTAATTTAGGAAGGGATCCGGCTAACTCCTAGACAAAATGCACCTATGCACATACAAAAACACATAAAAACAAACATAAGAACATACATAGACAAATACATAACATGATGGGACGCCGTACTGCAAGGACCAACACAAATTGTAGTGGAAGTCATGACAGGAAAGCGGAGGTCACCGGAGGCAAATAGACGTTAGTTCTGCAAGTGGAAATGACATTTTGAATTTTAATAAAAAGCGAGAATTTTTAAATCACTTTGTCTGTCAACTTTTGTAGCTATAGGGATGAATGGATCGACGTTCCGTTCAAGCAGGCTTGTTGGGAGCCTACTATTCGTAGTCGAGCACAAACACTGGAATTCTGGCAACATATCCATTATTGCAACGATTAGGGAACAACGAGGAATCTAGGAGGCCCCATGACGAAAATAAGGTGGCCCTTTGCTGGTGGAGCGGTGATAAATAGATGGATTGTTCTCCGATGATCCAGATGAGGAAGCCTTTGCTCGGAAGAAGACCCCTGTGACTTTAGCCACAATGGCTCTTGATCCTCCCCTCAAACACATGATTCTCATGAATCTGTTTGCTCAATTTCACAAACGAACTATGGTCCTACTGCAGAGAGGAGCATACCATTGTGTTTACAACCGATGGTGGATCCAACCCTGCTATGGTGTGGAAGGATGGACATGCACGTTATGCTCTCTTTATTCTCTTTCCCTGCATTCAAATCTCTTCCTCTCAATTATTTTCAGATTGAGAATCATCCACCGCTATTTCCTGTCGTGGAAGAGAAGATTGGATGCAGGGCTGAGATGACTCTTGCAGAAACTATAGAAATTATGATGCATAAAATGAACGACCCAGTTGAAGCATTGGATGATGTGATTTATGTGCTGGATGCAAAGAAACTTCGGTAACAAAACCTATGATGATCTCCTAGCCTGGGGCGACCCAACGTATCTGTGCACAAAGAATGGTGTTTCCAAGTAACTTGAACCCCTATCTATAGTAGTGGGGCATCTCGTTAGTTTTAGTAAGGGATGTTCACCTCATATATCAACTTGAAGGGAAGGAGAAATTCAAATAGCATGAAGATTAGAGGACACTAAGTAGAATGTAATTTGAGTGTTTGTGCTGCATTCTTAGTTATCTATATTAATATGTGCTATTGTAGTTTGGACTGTGTAATCAAGCATTTGTTGTTGTATAGGTCAATTTCTTTTCTTTCAACTTTCCATGGTTAGCATTTGTATTGTTTTCTTACATTATTTACGCTAATATTTACATGATCTTTTATACTTTAATATGATTAAGTCCTATAATATAAGATTATTTACTTATACTAATATTTTTGGCATAATTTTATGTTTATTTTGGCATTTAATTGGCTTTGGCTCCTTAATTATTCATTATTTGAAGCTTTTGATATGCCTATGACTCTTCTGACTTCTAATTTTTTGTGCTTATTGTTTTATCACTATATTTATAAGCACATAAGAAGAAAAGAGATTTTGAAACTAATTTATTAGAGAAGAATTTAAGTAATTTCAATATCCTGTTTGCCAAAGTCAAGTTAGGCATTTAAACTAGAGAACCTAATATTTAATGTTAACTAATTGGCTAGTGAAGGATTGCCAAAAATGGTAAAATAAACTTATAGTGGCTAGATGAATTAAAAGGGTTTTAGAGTGGCACATTAATCAATCAAGTTATTTAAATGATAGCAAGATCAAATCTTTAATAAGATAAGCATTGAGATTAAATTGTAAAGTCAAATGATTCTGAAATTTGAATAATGAGAAATGTCAAACGAAAAATTAGATGACCAAGATTGCAATTTAATACATCCAAGTTAATTTTATATTACAATTTAACATTAATCTTGAATCAGTAAACCATTTAATTACACATTGTGGCATGTACTCAATTGTGTGCTTCTCTAAACATTCTAAATACCAATCTTCCACAACTATCAAAATTGCTTAGCCAACTTGTTAGATATTTAATGGGTTACCTTTTAATATGATAAAAAACTAAATAAATGTTATTATGAGTTAAACCTTACCTAGGACACTCTACCTATTATTATGGTGCAATGATACTTGGATGGAGTGAGAATGATGTAAAATGTGCTAGATAGTTTAGTTTTTAGAACATGAAAATGTGAAACTTTTTATGAATATTTGAGGAATAATGAGTTACAAAACTTTTATAATGAGTTGTAAAACTTTGAAATTAGGAAACCTTTGTGTTGGGTCATAAGGAATTCAAAGTTGCATAACAAAAGCTTGAAAGAAAAGTGAACCTAATCATGCTAAGAAAGAGAAAAAGGAAACTAGGATTGAATATAGAAAAAAATCACTCATCTTATTTGTTTTTCTTGATAAATAAGATTAATGATAGATAAAATGAGAAAAATCTAGTGAAAGAAGGTAAAATTTTGAAATTTGGTAGATTTTGAATGCCAAATTTTAGTTGAAAAGTTGATAGCTATTTGGAATGATTTTAAAAATTAACTATTCTAATTCATATTCTAAATAAATCATCTAGATTAGACAAAAATGATATTCAAAACTAAATAAAATTTTCACCCAATAGTATTGAAATCCTTTGATGTGTCCATGATTTACATGATTTTAAATGTATAAGCACTCAAGTAAGAAACACATCAAGTTCTACCTACCTCCCTCCCTCTCTCTATCTCTACTCACTGTTATGAAATAACTTGCACAATAGAAGAATATGATATGAAATATGCTGCAAATACTTGATAATAACTAAGAATAACAAGCCACTTCCAGGGGGAAAACCTCCAAATATCTCTAATGAGAACACACTTCACACTTGATGATGAAATAAGACTCACAACCTCCTATATATACCTATTTATGCCAAGGATATCACCTAGACCGACTTAGACACACCTATATAAGACTTAGGCCGACTAAACAACTAAATAACAATATACTAATGATAATATGACAATAGAGAGTTAAGATATAGCCACAAGGCGACTATTCATAGCTTGGATGTACAATAATATTAAGGGCGTAGCATGCCCCCCTTCTTCAAAGAAGCATTGTCCTCAATGCTAATCAAGTTTGGAAACTTTTGAATGAACTCCTCGTCTTCCCATGTGGCATCCTCAACTGGTAACTTCTTCCATTGGATGAGATACTCAGTGATAGTTCTATTCCTCGGCTTCTTTGTGCGTGTTTGACGAATGCACTCTGGTTCCAAAATGATTCTTCCTTCTTCATCCAGCTCGGGAAGTGTTGTTTGAGTGGGAATATTATGCCCAATTACCTTCTTCAAATAGGAAACATGAAAAACTAGATGTATCTTTGTTGTAGGTGGCAACTCAAGCTTGTAGGAAACACTACCGATCTTCTACATGATTTGGTATGGACCATAATACTTTGGTGACAACTTATTATTCTTTCTTTGCTGCTTTAGTGAGATTTGCTTATAAGGCTGCAATCGCAAGAAGACCCAATCCCCAACTTCAAAACTTCTTTCATTATGATGTTGGTGCACATTTGTTTCATTTGATTTTGTGCCGGCTGAATTCTCCTTGAGTCCT
>VDFB02207044.1:0-12009 GCA_007258455.2 Sequoia sempervirens | reverse complement strand
TTGTCCTCTTAGCCTTGATTTTGCTATCTTCACCTTTTTTTCCTCTATAATCCCATCACATTCAAAGTGATTCTCCATTCCCTCAATCCATTCCATAACCAACTCTGCATCCATTCTTCCTATGAACACAGGGATACCTTCAAGTTCCTTGCCACTCAAAGCCTTCAATGCTTTGAGGAAGGGTTCCTCTACTAATGTAGGGTTAGGTTTTGGTTCTATGTCTTCCTCTATTTGATTCTTACCCTTATCTTTATCCTCTCCTAACTGTACCTTCATCTTGCTTGCAGTCTCTACCACCTCTTCTATTTTGTACTTCATCTCTTCCATAGCCTCTTCAAGATGCCTATTATTTTCTTGTTTCTTTGTCAAGTCTCTAGATATCTCTGCATTGGTCACCATGGTGTCCTCTCCTATGGATTCACTTCTTTCTGACATTCACTTCTCAATTCCCAAGCCTTGTATGGCTCTAATACCAATTTCATGGGGAGACTTACCTTTGAAGAGCACTCTTGCTCTTCCCAAGACCTATTCTCTAGTCTTCCTAGGGTATTCCTCCTACCCTATTTAGGGATCTCTCCTAAACCCCTCTCACCTCATAAGACTCTCCACCAATTTCAAATTCTTCTCCATTACTCTCAATTCGCCACTAGGCTTCCCTGGGCTCCAAACTAACCCAAAGTGTCCTAACCACTCCATGGGATAGGAAAGGTTATTCTACTGTCTCTTTGTTGATTTTACACCTCACTGATCCATATCATTGGATTCTTTCACCATTCTCCCATCGATTTCTTGAAAAACTCCATTTTAGGCCTTGTAGCCTTTTGCCCCAACTAGGCCTCCTAAAACCTATTTTCTTGGATTTTCTCAAAAACGGTCTTAACAACCCCCAAATATTTTTTGATATTATTTCTATTGGTACCCTAGGCTTCAATATTTACCAGGTTTAAGGTCTCCCAAGTGTCTGTTCATATGACTGTCCTCATACCTCGCTAATTTCAAGGGTTTCAAGGGTTTTAGCTCCTTTTTCCAACTTTGAGGGCTTCAATGACCTCCTCAATTCTCCTCCTTGCACAAACATGTCTAGAATACATGTTCCCACACTCCAATTCTCTTGATTGGCACAAACCAATCCATTTTTCAGCTTTCTTTACTGTTGTCCTCTCCAACCCACTAGCCAAAATGCACTTGCACTCGCCTAGTGCTTGATAGTTTCTTCACTTCCCCTAAAAAAAAGACTCCTAAACCTGTATGTAAATTATTTACATATTCCCCAGCTTTATTCCAAGTGGCCAAGAGAGGAAAGCCACGGGAACTTAAGTGGGACTCATTATTCACAAAACTAGCCCAAACCGGTAGTGAGTCCAAAAACCCAAAAACTTGCAAAACCTTAACCAGTTGGTCTAAATGACTAATCTAATCCTAGGTACAGTAAGTAAATGAAACAAATGAAACACTCAAAGCATTAGGTTATTCCTTTCAATCCATTCTTGACTGGATGAAGGCTCAAACACAAAAATGCACTCAAAAGTTGTTGAATTCCAATCACACAAAAATGCTCTCCAAGTCTCAATTCATGAAAATGAACTTCCAACCCAAGTATTAGGGTTTGGGACCCCTGGGTCGGACTTAGAACAACATTAATGCTATTTTTCAACTTTTAGGCCAAATTGCCAAGGCAACATTGCCAAAATGCTCAAATTGCCAAGATTTGTCTAGGAACTCATAAAGTTCAAGAATCTAAGCCAAACCTACCCTAACACACTCTTAAAAAAAACCTAGGGACTTTATATCATAGTCCTTATTCCCTTGGTGGTTGGCTAGAACCACCTACAAGCCAACAATCACTAAGATCTTCCAAAAGACCTTAAGGTGCTCCTGCACCATTTTGGAGGATGAAACTTGTTTGGATTTGTGAGGGAAATTTCACAGAAAGGTTGCATCTATACACCAAGCATAGTGGATTTTAGCATCCCAATATTTTTCTAAATTTTTTTTTGATCATTGTAATCTTGGTTATGAGCAAACAATTGAAGCAAAAAAATTGTAATCATCAAGTGAGTTATTTGAATTAAATACTCTATTCCAACCAACTTATATGTGTAGATCTATTTATCATATGTGAATGTTTTAGATCTAAATATCTTGTTTAAATGTTTTGTCTGATTTTCATTGAATTATTCCAAATCTAAGAAATTTTTATGAATAATTTAGTTAAGGATCATTGCATTTATCATTGAGCCTATGGTCAAATGTTCTCATCCTATGACATAAGTCTTGAATTGCTTTAATCAGTTCTGACAAGTCACGACCTCTTGATTGGGAAGGCTGTAACTCCCCCATTCATTCAGACAACCAGATGTATGTTTGTTGACAATATCAAATAAAACCTCCAGCCAGGGTCTGCTAGTGTAGGGAGAAGCAATGCATGAAATTTTCTTTTTGATTTGGGCTAAATGTGATTAGGACAGGCCCTGACAGGGTTGTATCAAAGCCCAAGAGAGAGATATGTTGAGGAAGAAAATAGAGAAATTATAGTGAAAATGTGCATTAGCATGTCTCATTTTATTTATAGAAGAAAGTACAGTGCACAACAATCAAGCAAAAGCTAAAATCCATCTATAAAATAAATTACTCACTATCAAAACTAACCTTCAAATTAAAGAAGAATTTAAGAAGCTATATTTTCATATAACTTCTTCAAATGTATTTAAATTATTGTACAAGGAACATAAAATATTAGAGATGCACTTTCCAAGCAATGTTGTTTTCCTATCAGTTTATGTAAAACATATTTATTGTGGGGATTCTACTTAAGATTCAATTAATCAAGGAAATCAGAAATGTTTTGGAGTTTTGTTCTACCAATGAAATTATTTTCTATACTAGCCATTATGGAGAAGCGGTTTATACAAATAATTGAATCTTCTAGTCAACAAATGGTCACAACATCTTGGGATGGAATGATTAAAATATGGAACATTGATGAAGGCAGAGGTAGTTGGGAAACAACTTTTGGCTCATCTAAGAAGACACAAAGTGCCAGTAATTATATGAAGAATGGTCATATGATATATTATTAGTATTCATATGGGAGTCTAGCCATATTAATTTTTTTTAAAAGGTGAATTTATGTTATATAAAAAAATTGATGGTTACAAATGGACCACCAAATTTACTAAGGCATGGGAAAGTTGACAAAGAAGAAAATCAGATGGTGTAGGATTAATCATATGAGTATCTAGTTGTTACTTATGCAATGTGAAATAATGCTTTGAGTTTGAAAGATGTGCAATGCAATGTAATTAGAAATATGAATATAAATTACATAATATTTAACCATTCTTTTTATGCTATTGTACATTGATATTTAACCATTGCTTCAAAGAGTTTAATCATGCACATGAGGAGGAAACTAAATTTCGATTGTCAACTTATATATATCAAATTATCCAATAATCAAGTGTATGTCCATATACAAAATGGCATCAATGCCAACTCAAACAAAGTTTTACAAAATGTGGCATATTCCATCTCAATATCTATTCAAAATTTACATGCCAAAATGTCTATCTCATCCTAAACTACCCGGTGATCATCAAAATGGAGCCTCTTAAAAGCACTCATTGCCTTTGCTGTAGTCATGACAAGAAAAAGTCAAACCACAATTGAGATTAGTTATACCATATAATTTAAAAATTGAATAATTAACATAAAAATCAATACACATTGAATTATAATTGAACCCTAAAATTGAAATCTTGATTACCTAAAATATAATGCCTTCTTTGAAGGCCTGAGTCCTGTAATATACCCTCTCAAAGAACTAACCAAACCAACTTTAACATCAATCTATATATGTGAACAAAACATGAAATATCCAAGTTAGCATAGAATTGTCAAGTAATAAGAACATATTTACCAAGCACAAAAATAAAATAAACACATACCTCTTTAGGTCGATCTTTTTATGTATCTCCTTTAGGTGTCTCAACACCTCCTCCTTGAGGTGTTTCAACACCTCCTCCTTCAGGCATTCAAATACCTACTCCTTTGGGTGTTGTGGAACTTATCAACAATGATGTATAGCTCACAACTGCCTATACATAAAAATGACAAGTACATATGAAACTACGAATCTATGACAATGTATGCATAATCAATAAAAGATCTTATAAATTTTAATTCAATCAAATTTGAGTTCAATTACCTTTCCCTTATCCAACACTGTGGCTCCATAGTCTCGAGAGCATCGCACCTCGCTCGTACTAGGTGTTTGCTACAAGCAAAGAGTAAGATAAAAATATAAGTTAATATATAATTTCATTATTGAAAATTCAAATGACAAGCAAATATACAGTAAAAAAATGTAAATGAGTGAGTGAGAAAATACATATTGTGTGCGTGTCGAGGCCAAATGAAATGGCCCTAAGGGTGCTATCAATAACCTGTGTAAGCTCCTCCTCATACATCAACTATTAAATAGACCATGTAAATAAATATTAGTAATTGATACTATCTCTTATTAATATTCATTTAAAAAAATGCAAGTTATGAATTTACACCTTAAATGTTACCTATGTAACTATTCCAATGTCCACCTCTCTAGCAGGAGAGGACTTTGTAGGGTGTGCTCCACTCCCCTGTGTGTGATCTGCTATAATCTCCACATCCTAGATGTCATAATCAAAAGTGTCTAATGGATGCTCAGGGGGTTGTACAATAGGACCAAAGCATATTTTGTTCGCATGTATTGCAAATATGTGGCACACAAATATGTGGACCTAAGGAGGATGATGCAACAAAACTAGATCCATCGCCAAGATCACTAGACTATGGCTGAGCTACTGAAGAAGCATGGGAAACCAAAAGACCACTCAAAGAGTGAATGGCTTGGATCGTTTGTGTGGCTACATCCTTCGTAATATCTGGATGTTGTACTAGAGGTGGCGGAGGAAGTGGAGGATGGGGAACATGTGGACGCCTAACTACTCTAGTTGCCCCTGGCCTATCCTAAGGCATACCTCTACCAACGCCCTAGAATGGTTTAATGTCAAAGTAATTGACATGATGCCCTAACAAAAAATCAACATATAATTTTTTAATAAAGTAAAAAGGTACATCAAGATTATTGTTGGGTGGTTTATCAAAAACCATACACCAACGATCCCAAAAGTTATCTACTATGCCCCTATGCGTGCACCATTTATAGAAAGTTTTGGCTTGTTAACATTAACTGGCAAACCAAAGGCTGGGGTTAATAAATAAAGAGGCTATTTGGGCTTTTGTTATTTGGAGATCTTTCACATCATCATAAGACATTCCACATGCATAATATTGCCTCATGGTTTCTCACCATGAATGAAATGCATTATGTTGGGTGGAGAGGGTTTCTACATTTGTAATTATTCCTGTCAATGTGGTTGACATATGGGATAATTGAGGGATTTTCCTATAAACATCACAAATGCCCCTCAATTGCTCCAATTTTCATGAATTAACTGTTCAATTAATGGCTACGGAGGTGGTGGAGCATTTGGAATTTCTGCATTTTGATTCTCAGCTAGTGGATTTTCATTTTCAACTAGTGGAATTTGCATTTTCATTGTCGCCATAATGCCCGCCGATTAAAGTTAAAAAAATACTAATCTAAAATTATACAATATATAAAATGAAACACTATTTTTAAATCAAAATCCATTAAAACATTCATTTTTTTTATCAAAATCTATTTTGAACTCAATTGTTTCATAAAATTCAATTCAAACCCTATTTTGAAAAAAAATCCACAAAAAACATTCATTTTTTTATCCAATCCATTCTCAATTCAATTTTTTCATAAAAATTCAATCAAAAACCCTATTGTGAAAAAAAATCCACAATAGGGTTTCATTCTTTTATCAAAATATATTCTACACTCAATTTTTTCACAAAAAACTCAATCAAAAACCCTATTTTTAAAAAAAAATCAACAAAAACCATATGAAATTATTCAAATCTAAATGAAAATTGAATCAAATCAAATGAAAATAAATAAACTTACCTTTCCAAATCAAATTTAGCCTATATCGGATATCCGTTATGCGAAAAATGGATGCACTGTGCGCCCGCGGGTTCTTCTCAGCCAAATGACTTCAAAAAAGTGACATGTTTTTAATATATACTTTTTACAAATCGGATATCTGATCCAAATCGGATATTGAATTTGTAAAAGTAGCTTTGGTGTTTGGTATGGTGACACCCGAGCCTAAAAAAGTCAACACCCTCTTTTCGCATTTTTTCGGTCAATGAAAGATGTGTTTTTTTCCTCATTGCCACTTTTTGGCCCACCATTAACCTGTACATACCGATGATAGCATTGGCATCAAACAAATTAACGTGTATACAAGTATAAATTAATATGAACCATTGTGCATATACTTACAAATTAATCCAATGAACCATCTAGATCTGCTCTACTCTTTATTGTGTCAAGTATTTCCTCATGGTCAAACTCACAGACCTTCCACAATGTCTTGTTCAAAGGTCTACCCCCATATTTTCCCAAATGAGCATTGGATGCCACAACAAGGTTTGAGTAATGAAGAATCTTACTATGTGTTTCAAAGTCCTCAAATAGCCAATGTTTAACACTCTTATGTGGGTACTTTCTAAGCCACATTCCAGTAACAACAACTAAGCCTATAGGGTATTCGATGTTTTCTCCATCTATAACTGGGGCTTCCAATTTATTTTTGGCCTCAACACAATGACACAAGTAATAGTTTGTTCCCTCTTCATTTTATTCATCTACAATAACTGCATAAACATGCACTACATTGATATGAGCATAAAATCACTCAAAATTAGTCAACATTACGAATACAATACAAAGTAAGATAACAATATGGAATTTGAAAAACTAAGAAAGTAGATATATTACCTGGTTGAACTAGATCTGATACGTGGTCAAAGTCAACTGATGATTCCATCTGTGTTAGTTTCAATGTCGTCGAAGGGCGATATGTGTGAAATGGGGTAAGATAACTTGTCAACCATTTGTCAACCCACTCCCCTAACTCACAATCATTCCAAGCTTGCATTGTACATGATGAACAAAAGCATGCCATCTTACATGTATCGATACTCCATGAACCTGCATTTGAGCTAAGGAAGAGTGTAGCTCACTCGATCTTGTTAGTGTACAACAATCCTCATATAGTGCAATGTTATTATTATCCATCAACCACAAAAATCTATGAACTAAAGATGTGCCTTCATTACCTGGACCCATCGAAGCATTACACCACTCGACGATTGAACTTGCATCTATCAACTTTGCACTATCTTTATACTTTAACTCTTCTCATGCTAATGCTCTTTTTATGCATGCTCCTACACCATCATGCTCCCCCTTTCCATGCTCGGCCTCACAAAATTTCCACATATGTTGAACACCTGTAGTGAGATGCATCCTACACAACTAGTAGAACATGCACGTGTTCTTGAATTGTGTTGCATAGTTATCTGACCATATTATATGTCGACCGTATGCTATGCCCCTCCGAGAAATCACTATAGAACATTTCGAAGCAACCTTGCACGAACTCTGGAGAATGTGTGCAATCATCACTAATATAAAAGTGATACTCCCTCAATACCTTCCTTTGGTCCTCTATACTATCAGTTGCATGAATGAATGCTATGTGCACAAATATCGAAACTTGTGTGGAGTTGTAATACTATGACTGCACTTCACACTGTGGTTGTAGAGTATATTTCTCTGCAAATTCAACCACTGATACTACGCTGCCAATTGGAAAGGTGTCCTTGCATAGCTTGAATTGTGTGTCCAGCCATCGGGCTCTATGGGTATGCCTTGCATACTCATACACTAGATTCACATGAAACATGGACATAAAATGATACACTAGAATATTCTCAATAACCAGATCACACCTTTTTGCTTGAGACCCATCTTTTGTAGCATATGCCACTATTTTATACTTCCTGAAATCTACTAGTTTATGCCCCACCTCATCTGTACTTTCCATATGTTGACATACTGGCATTCATTACAAGCCACCGCAACGCTCACATGAACATCCAAGCATGTTGTCCTATAGAATATTTGGCCATCCTCTATTTAACATAAAAAATTTGATAAGAACTCTCTTGAAGATTTTGGTGGGGCTTCTATGCCACAATCCTGCAAAACATTATTAGTATGCAAATCTAAACATATAGAACGATAAACATTATAATGATTAGCGAATTCAATATGTAGTCTACAGCAACAAGTAGTGCATGTGTGATTTATCTTGACATAAAAAGGTTTAAGCATTTCAAAAAATCTTTGAGAAATAATAATTTGAGGATAATCATTTTGAAATTTATGAAAAAATTGGGTTTGAGTTGTATCCAAAAAATGCTTTGGATGTGGCTCACGGTTCCGACTACCGATTCTCCCTCTTACAACATCCCTTCGATTCGGAGATGGCCTTGTATTATTCTTCCATTAATCTTCAATTAGTGTTCTCAATGCTTCAACAACTTTTCTATCTTTATGTGGCAGTCTTCCCAAGAATGCCCATAATTCATTTGAATCGCTGCCCTCAATTCTTTGCCGCCTTTAAACGGCTTTTGATAAAGTTTTTCTACTAATTCCCATTTTTTCACTTATCTTTTTAATGAGATGAGATCTCTTTGTTTGATATCTTACCAAAGTCGATGTAATGACACTTCGGGTGACATTACTATCCTTTGAGCATGAGGTCTTACCCACACTCTCATAAGCATCGATTAGATTCTTCACAATAGTGTTTTCACTTGATGCATTCGATGTTCTCAACCCAAGAGTCTTTATGATGTTTATGTACTTTAAACCCCGCATCATTTGAACAAATAGTTGACATCTTCTGGTCTCATTTAGCCTTTCAAAGAAAATTTGTCAAATCTTATCAGCATATCGTCTACAAGTGCGTTATGGAATCTTACCTTCCATGTGCTGCAAAATATCCTCATCAATATTAATCAAAAACTTTGGCTTTCTACACAAAATTCTAGGTGGTGTTCTCTTAGGTACATACATCTCAGCATTACCAATTTCATCAATATTTAATTGAGGTGGGCTAGATTGCGTACCTTCGACCGAGGGTGGAATAGAATACATACCTTGAGGTTCACGCAAGGATGATGGCATACCTTGTTCGTCAAATCCGAGTGATGATGTACTCTTAACTTTAGATGTGGTGGATGGTGTCCAACCATACTCACTTGTGTTAGATGGTGTCCCTCCATATTCGCTTGTGCTTAATGGTGTCCCTTCATATTCACTTGCGGTAGAGGGTGTGTCTCCAACTACGGTATCTGCATCTCCCCTAGCATGACTCTTTTGCATTCGTTCCCTTTGTGCTGCCAATTTCTTTTCTCTTTTTGACGGTTGAGGTTCCTCTTCAACTGGCTTGTTTTAGTCAATCGTTCCCAATTTCTACTTCTCATGATATTCCCTCATCCATTTTTTCTCTTTATCTAAGTAGGCTTGGAGCTGATCATCTATTAGTTTTTTTCCTTTTATAGTTCGTTTCTTCGACATGACAAATAATTTTACCTGTGCAAAAAGTGTTAAGTCAAGTCAAATTAACTAATAGTGAAGGGTTCTAAAAGTCTATTAAAGAGGGAGATCAACGGTCACCTCTTTCAAATGTTAGTTTTCAAAGTTGAAGTGGTTTTTGTTAAGAGGGAAACATTATAAAATGCCATGATAAACTTGAATGGAGGATGATCTTGGATTGGGCGTCAAACCAAATGAGGAAATGTTGAGTTTTCCTTAACAAAATTGAGTTTTTGGTGACTGAAATTGAGTTTCTGAGTTGGGCAGTGTTATTTTATGTTAGATTGAGCATGAACAAGGTATATTAGGCTTGTTTCAATAGTTTTCAAGTTTTGGAGTGTTTGGCAAGTGCTACTTTCAATAAAACATACGATTTATAAGCCTAGGGAGAGGGTTTTATGGTTTGGGTGGTAAATGATTGAATCTCTGCAATCTAATGCTATAATTTGAAGTTTTGATAGATATAAAGTGTTGTAGAAGTTGAAAAACCAACTTCACAGTCCCCAAGAATCACCTGCAAGCAATCACCTATCATGTGCAATAGATATTCAAAACAAAATCTGTAAACCCTCAGAGCCAATGTGTGCAAGCAAAAATCAGAATTAATGATTATTGAGAATAATTTTTTTAAAATAATATAAAATCCTTTGAAAAGGAAATGATGCAATAAAGTAGGAAAAGACAACCCTAATATTATCTTGAGCAAAAAAATAGCTCAATAAGATAAGATAAGATAAGAATTAAATAATAATTATCCTAGGAAATAAATAATTACCTAAGTAAACTTATCCTAAAGTGTAATTAAATAATTAATTACACCAAAAAGTGTTGCCCCAAGGTTTCAGGAGATTTGGACATGTTTCAAAGGTGGTCCCTTTGTAAAAGTGGGCTAATTCGGGCCCTTAAAAGTGTAGAAAACTTAATAATGTGTGCAATTTGGTACAAAACAAGCATTGGTGATTGTTGGATATGTTGAAAGGCTCTATAATGGGTAAAATAAAGGTGTATAAATGGTCTTAGGTCTGTAGAACAACAAATCACTGTGGTGGTAGGTCTTAACTTGGACTTCAATCTATTTTGAGACTCCTTTGGTTGTTTCAGTGAACGAAAAACTCCATTCTTCATGATCAGCCTATATAGACCAGTAGGGTATGAGTTTTACTTTTATTTAAAGATGGAGCATTTCATCCTACTGTGGTGACCTATGATTCGGAGGAAAGGCCTGTAATATGTTGTTTTCAAGTTTCATGTTTCTTTTAATAGTGGTAAGGCGTCTATAGGGATGTTGATGTTATCTTAGGTTGAGAATGTGAGTTTTTGGCATGAAAAGGAGGAACCAAAGTGGTGTTTTTGAGATCTAATGAGGCTAAAGGCTTAGTGAAGGTTTATTTTGTTTGTACAGACCCTAACAAACTTTTTTGATGCTTTGGTGAGGCTTGGAAGGCCTTGGAGTTGTGAAATATAGAAAACCCTAGATATTTATGAGCAAATTGAGGGTTTTTGTATTGGAAGGCTCCCTATTTGAGCATGCATTAGGAGTATATTCCAAATTTTTAGAGACATGTATGGAAAATTTGGTAGCATAGACAAGGAAATGAGCTGCATGGTATAACTATTTGACAAAATACCTCAATGAAAGCTTTAGAGCTTAGTCCCCACAAAGAAAATAAATTCCATTAGATTTAACAAAATGCCTCGAAAAGGGTATGGTTTAAAAATGTAATAGGAAAGTGTATAGAATTGGTATAATTTAAAATCTCCATTGACAACCTAGAAGTTTGTAACATGACAAACAAACAATTTGATCAACATGGAATAAGCAAAACAACAAAAATGAAAGCAAGCCATAATAGAATGAAAGAAAATGCACAAAGACTTCACATGCCTAAAAAAAACTAGAGTTTTCAAATGGAGGAGTTCTACCCAATTATGTAGCATTTGCTTCTTCTTTCCTCAATTTCCTCAAAAAATTGACATTTTCAAAAGCTTGTTCCCCTCCAAACTTCAATTGTATATTAGTTATCACTGCAATTCAAACTTGAATTCATATTACATGCCTTCCAATGTGAAAACTCTGCTATTTCATGCAAAGGTGATGGAAATATCATGAAAAAGGTGGTGGAATCTAAATATCATGCATGCACACTTCACTCAATCACCAAAAAGATACTTTTTGTCAGAGCACGCGTAGAACCAGGAGAATATGCAGAATGTGGGCCGACATCACAGGTATATTATGTTTTTTAACCATTTTTAGTGCAAGAAATAGCATGTTATAACGCGCTCACGTTATTTCTTACTAAACAACCATCTCTCTAATTATATATAACGCGCTCACATTATAATAAATTTAGTTTTTTTAAAGATTTATATGGTAGACCCACTCCAACCCACTCCCACCCTATCTCCCACACTCTCCC
>VDFB02207043.1:0-14083 GCA_007258455.2 Sequoia sempervirens | reverse complement strand
TAGTATAAATACATTGCATTCATAAAAACTCCCATATATAGGGTACATACACATCTATTTAAGTATAACTAATATGATAGGTTTCTCCAACATAATAAACAACCAAGAAACATGCAAGCATGAACAAGCATCGCAACACACCATTCCTTTCCAACATAGTAAACATAACTATTTTATCTTTCCAACATAATTGACAAAGGTATAAAGACTAGCGTGCTTGTATAATGCTCCAATTGATTTAACTCCCTTCCTAGCTCTATTCCTCAAGCTCGCTTGATACTTCCTCCAAGCTCAACTTAAATTCCCTCTTCTAACTTCTCACTAAATCTCTCAACAATCTCAAATACAAAATAGCGAAACATCTCTCAAACTCACAAGCTCTCAACTCACTAACTCAGAAATCACAGCAAAATAACATCAAGATAAACTGATTGATAAGTGTAGCAATTGGTAGAATGAGCACCTCTATTTATACTAATTTGTCACCTTTCTATCCTCATGCAACGACTCATCAATCTAACTCACAGGTTTGAAACACATAACAGTCCTCTCCATTTTAATGGCTGAGTCAACTTGTTATAAGGGACAGCATGACTCATTTACTGAGTCAAATGAACAGCAAGCTCATAAACAAGTTTCCTAATTCGAATTCCTTCACATATTGCTGCCAAGTTTCTACTTGACTGAGTCTCACAAACTAATATCAGACTTATGCAAATTTAGCAAACTTTTCAAGTATTTCATACTCTACAGATTTGCGCCACATTCTCAAGTTGATGCCCCATATTATAGTGCTAGTCTGACTATTTCCTCCATGCTTTAAACTGTATTAAATCCACAATGAAACAAATACACAACATCATACAAAATCATTTCATATGTGCCTCATAGACCTTTGTTGACTTAGTCATGTGTTAGCTTAATGCACATGTTTAAACACAATGCAACACTTTGTAATGAATGCTTCTAATACTTATTCCTTCCTTGCATTTGCGCTTTTATAAACTCATACATGCTTCCTAAACTTTGTTTGATTTGGTCTACTATTTGCTTTATGTGTTATCCTGCTTGTTTTGAACTTGGTTTGCATTCATCTCCATACACCTAACATTGTGCTATATGCAAAATAAACTTATTCATGTGTTCAACTCATTCCATAGTATGTTATAATGTATGGGAATGACTTTAACAAGTCCATGCTTATATCAATGCTATATTTACTTATAAATATTTCAAATTACTTATATATATATATAATATAACATCCATTGTTATATTATTTATATATACACACACACTTACTTATATATACTTATTTAATTATTATTTTCAATCAAATACATATTATCATATATATATAATATACGTATTTATTAAATACGTTTATATGTATGTACTCATTACTGATACAAACATATATATATATATATATATATATATATATATATATATATATATATATATATATATATATATATATATATATATATCATATTTATTATTCCATATTTATCATAAATACCTAAATATTTTCGTCGATAGACGTATAATTATGTTTTTGTGGATCAATAAATAAATAAATATATATATCAAATGTATACATTATATATATATATATATGTATATGTTTGGTATATGTCCATTTGATTTCCCTATGCATGCGATGTACTTGTGCATGGGTTATCGTTTTCACACACATATGTATATATATATATTCATTATATATATAATCATTGATTAGTAAATACACAAAGAATAACTCTCACTTGATAAAGAGACTCAATCACAAAACCTCAGTCAAGAATATTCATAGACAAGATCATAACCTCTTCTTAATCATGCACAAGCAAGACTAAAGGTAACCTACCAATTCCCAAGCTATCGAATCAACTAAACCAAACTAGAAGTGAGTGTGTGAAAACTCAACGAGGCTTATTAAGGGATACCAAACCAAGTTATTATCTTGAGTGATACTTCCCCCCGCGTACCAGAGGGCTTGAATATGTTCCTGCTTCCAACTTAATACATTGCATAGGTAGTTAGCCGTTCACATTAAATCCATTTGCATCAACAAAGCATTAAAATATTTATATTGCAATACATATTCTTTCATTGCATTTCATCAATATAAAACATAATCATTCCTTTAAAAGCAATAACATCTTAATACATATTTACATATTTCATTCATTTGATAAACATATTAAAGTCACAATTTGCATTTATCATCATATTTACTCATGAAGGTCAAAGTAACTCGGTAACTATGAAACGGGGTGTAAAAATCTATCCAAGATTTTCTTGTTAATTAGTTGTGTCCTTCTTTGTAGCATAAAGCTCTTGATCTATTGCATGATATTGTTTTAGGTCTAATTTGTTGGAATATCTAGTGGGAATATAATCAATGGATTGTCAATGATACTTTTAGGCATGTTTATTAGGTTTGGGGTAGAATAATGGCTAATCCGAAAGAGACTTGTCAAGTTTTGGTTTAAGATTATTAAGTGAGTTATGGGTGGGAATTTAGAGTGTTGATGAGACTTGGTATTTTAGTGGCTTCTCTTTATTTGCTTCTTTCCACAATTCTCATGTTTCTCAAATTACTAAATGTATCCATCCTCCTCCAGGTTTTCTTAAATTTAATGTTGATGGGTCTTCCAAAGGTAATATTAGAAATGTCGATATAAGAGGTGTTTGTTGTGGCCATACTGGCAAGGTCAAGTTTTGATTTGTTCAAAATCTTGGTGATTCTTCTAATCAGTTTTCTAAGATTATGGCAAATCGTCAAGCTCTTTTAGTTGCTAGCTGAATAAATTCTCATATTATTCTTGAATTTTACTCTAAAATTTTAATTGATTATTTCAAACATAAGTCTTCCTCTTTCTTCTAGTAGTGGTAATTGAATGAATGTAAGAAAGACATTGACATCCTTAATCATGGTTTATTGTTGTTCAATGGAGCCATACTAGAAGGGAAGAAAATTAGATTGTGGATTTTTTTTTAAATGGGCTTCCAGTTGGAATGATATCGAGATTGATATTGGAAGTGATAAGGATTGTCCTATATGGGATTCAAATAGAGCTTTTAGAGGTTTTGTGAATATTGACTATAATGCCTTTCTAGATTCTTGATTTCTATAAGGATGCTTCTTGTTGGAGTTCTAGTTCTTGGGGTGTCTTTCCTATAATCATTGTTATTCCATTTGTTAATTGGATTTTCTTTTGTTTTATTTTTTTTAACATAAAGGAAATATTACTTATGATACTCAAAGATGAATAATATATACCTTGCATACATAGATAAGAGGGTTTCTAATCTTGTATTGATTGTTTATCCTCAATCCATTTGAATTTTTAAGATTTTTGGAATTGACGTGTCAAAAATCTTTTTAAGATTGACAAACCCACTTTATAATTTATTTTTATTTTAATATATTTTTTTCATCTTTATATCAAAAAGAGTTGAGACCCTTGAGGTTCCACTTAGACAATACAAATAATACATAAACTTATAAAAACACAATTTTTTTACTATACCATAGTATATCAATTATTAAAATACACTCATCTATTAATTCCTTTCCTCTAATAAATTGTCAAATTATCTTATTAGAAAATAATCTTGAAAACTACACAAATGAGTGAAATGTGGTCCAAAAGTAAAAGCTTTTCAATCTCACATGTTTTTATCTTTTCACTAAAATTGAAAGTGAGTTGAGTTAATGTTTCATTGCTGCTATTTTTTGGAGTTACATTCACATAAAATCTGAAGAAAAAATTAAAATATTAAGATATCAAGCAAGAAATGACAGATTTATTTCCAAAACTCCAAATAGAAAACAATCTGACCATGTTTTAATTATATTTACAGTGAATGAATTGTTTATATTTTTCTTTTTTTAGATGTATTTATATCTTTAAATTAAATAATTAAAGATAAATTTAATATTTAAATAAATAATTATTTGTATTTTTATTAATACAAATTATTTTTAATTATTCATTTTTTAAGAAAAAATACGTTTATTATGATCTCTATTTTTTAATATAAAAATAACCATGTTTACATCTCATTTTTGTAGCTCTTGCTCTCCCCCTACCTACATATTTAGTTTAAATTTGGAGGTTCTAAGGTATTTTTCTTTGTACAATATGGCAAAATAACATTGTACATAATCATTCTCTTAGATTTTGCTCACTACTGGCACTCCTTGTTTGATGGGATATGTTACATGCCATATCAGCTAAAAATATCCAGCTGCTAACTCATACAAACCATCTTATTTGGTTTGAATTGTCATAAATTTTCTTTTACTTCATTTATTGTAGTTGTTAAATGCATTGCAACATTATTATGTAGATCACAACCCTTCATTGCCCACTATCTCTACAAATAGATTTAATAATGTAAAAAAAAATACAGACTTGGCAATAGATTACTTGAAGCAAAAAACGCATAGGACATACCAACAATAGGAATTTGAAGAATCCAGGTACTATCCTACAAAGTTTTACCACTTTTCCATTCATATTGAGCTTTATATTATAGTAAAAGATTGAACCATTGTGAAGACATCTTATATAAAGTGGTTCATAAATGAAGACTTTTAATGCATAGCAAATTAGAGAAATAGATTTAGGCCTAACATCAAAAAACATAGTTCTATTAAAAAAAATTTAGACACTAATCATGTTGCTTGGTAGCCTGCTCCGAGTTAAGAACAATGGTATATGTGTACTCCACATCTACTAACAAAGGCAGGGACTTTTGCTCACAAGATTTACAATTTTTGTGCAATCTTTGTTGAGTGAGTTTGAGGTCTATTTCTTCATTGGTTGTCAATGCTTCAGGAGGTGATGATGTGTGATAAGTGGGGCTGCAGGCTTCAAAAATTAGAAGAGCCTCTTCCATCCATGGAAGCTTCATCAATAAAATAAATTTTGTGATCTTTACGCATACAAAGCTCACCTAAAAATCATAAAAACTATAAAAATCATAAATGAGATTTCCATCATTTTGTGCAATTTTCAAAAACTTGAAGTCTTTAATGTTCTTATACTTGATTCACTCATATTTTAATTTTCTGTTTTCAAAATTTTTATGCAATCTTCATCCATAAATTTTTTTTTTTAATGAAGCTTAACGTTTTTTAATGTTGTTAGTAGTTTTTTTATAGGGATTAGGGTTATGGAAACTAGTGCTATTAACCCTCATTTTTTGTTTTCTATCTAAATTTTTTTTCCCAAGATACAATATTATTTTTAGTTGAATGTGCATCTTGTTTCCTATGGTGAGCTTCTTTTAAACTAACTCATTTTTTGGTTTTTCTTCTAAGCCTTTTTCCTTCATCCTATGAATTAATCCAAATTGTTAATTAAGAATAATAGAATTTGAAAAGTCCATTCTTTTACAAGATGCATTAAACCACAAATGGAAAGGGTACACAAAAGTTAAATTATCTGTCTCAGAGTTTGTAATGATATTTAATTGCTAATGTTCATCTGCTCTGCAATGTACACTGAAGATTCAAATCATCCCTATATCTATTTGGAATTTGGTCTTTATTATAAGCTGATGATTCAAATTATTCCCATTTGGAATGTACCTTACATTTCCATTTGACTTATTCCCATTTTCCTATTTTTGGAGTGGAAATTGCATTTCAAGCTGAAGATGGTATTGTTCCTACTTCTCTATTTGGAGTTATTCTTGTTTCATATAATCAATTAAACAAGAAAAATGATAGCGTAGTCCCCTCCACATGAGGATCTCTTTATTTGTGGAGTTTTATATGAGATCAATGGTTATGGAGATTATGATAGTGTAGTCACCTCCACTTGTTGCTTCAATCTATTCACATACAATACAAATATTAGGGTTTTAGAGCTCCTAAGACCTTCGATTAATGTAATATTTTTACATCTTTTTCAACCCAAAAGAATGGTTTCAAGTTTACATGTGTTTTAATGCGTGGGTGACAACACTTAAATTTGTTTTACCCAACATCGAATGTGACAGGCATGCGGGTTCAACTTTTATTTTAAGTTTGCATTTACGTAAGTAAATTTAGCGTAAAATGGTTTATGCAGCCCAACAACAATCCTCTTAAATGCACAAAACACAATTATAGTTTATATTGTTTTATAGTAAGTAAATAATCAATATTTTTTTAATTACCTAAAAAAATTAATAAATATTATTTAAAAAAAATCTCACTCACTCATATTATAGATTTAATGAGATGTATATTTTTTCATATCTATAAATAGTATATAAAATGTAAATTATAAAATATTTTTTTAAAAATAAAATAAGTGCTAATTGTTACTGATTTGATAATATCCCTAAACTAGTTTAAGGAGAAACTTTATAAAAATGCATTTCTTAGTTCAATTTGTCAAAATAATATTTGAACCATACTTTCATGTGTCCACCACAAAGGCCTCAATATTTATCTCAATTACTCTCTATAAGAATTCATTCTTAGTTGTGCGTTCAAAGTTATATTGAAACTATTGGTTTTTTTTTAAGAACCAAACTGATCTCTAGAAATACCTATGAACTTTTCCATTTCCAATAATCAGTACTCTAAAGGGATTGGCCAACAAACAAATAGAACCTACAAGACTTCTATTCCTACTATTTGGGCTCTGTGAAACCCGAGAGGGTGATCCCACAATGTATATTCGGGAGTTCACAAAGTTATAACTAAATACATTGTCAATAATAGATACTTTCATAAAACTACTCAACAACATAGTGCATCAAATAAGTTGGCAGCTCATTAATCAATGTCTGATACATGGAGTATGAGAAGGTGGAACTTCAACACAAAACAAATACGGTGATATCCATTTGAGAATTTGTAAATTAAAAGTGATTACCTAATGAATCAACATAGATACTAAACCGCTAGTACTTAGCACGAACCAGTGCCTTTATCCCAAGCAAGGAGTCAATATCAACCTATGTGATTAGATAACAACTCAAACAATAGAAGCTATAGTCTTAAGAAACCTTGCATTACAACATTCCTCTATGAAATTCATGATTATTACTGCTTATGAGAATCCTAGCATTTAGTTCTTACAAGTTATTAATCTCACTTGAGCACTTCCTTGATTTCTTTCATTCATAACTCATAGAACACATACAAAGAGAGACAATAGCCATGAAATTGGTATTACTCTGTATTGTAGTTGCTATATTGCTATCAAAATTACATATATGACAATAAAATTTGAACTAAAAAACAAGACACAAAACATGCTATATATTTCTCTTACAATTTCACAGTGTTAACCCAAATTTTCAACTAACTATTGCTTCCGACCTTGAATTCTTTCTTATACAGATGAAAGAGAAAAACAAGCTTTAGGCCAGGAAGCACACATGTCAAAATTTCATTGGAACACAACAACAATATTCCTTTTTCAGTTACACTCAAGTTTGCAGGTGGTGAAAATAAACATGAGGAAAAATTGACCTCAACTCATTATAGAAAATAAGTCCCACCTCAAAAAGGAATCATTTGTTTGTTACAACAGCTTCAAAATATTCCTCATGCACTCGAAAAAGGCTCACCGTGGGAGAATCAAACAAAAGCACTTATGAAGCAAGATGAAGAAAGGAGATAAAAAAGTCAAAACTATTTTTCAATGTCTTATCAATATTTTTCAATGTCTTATCAAAAGCCTAATCTATATTATATTCAGGTTATGCATTGTTCTTCTCCCATCCATTATTTATCTTGTTCATTATCAATCCCCACACCGATTCATTCTGTGTATTTTTCCAACCAAGAGTTATACTCTTCTTTAACTGGCCCTTTCACATTCAATAAACCTTGCACTTTAGTACTGTACTAAGAGTATCTAGCATCAATTAAGACCCTAGCCCCTTTAACAAAAATGTCCATCTTTGTTTCAATCTCCACCATTGTATCAATATTTGGATTTAGCAGGATGTAGTCGTTGATAGTTAATTCCATCATAGCTATTGCAAGCATCCCTTCCAAATATTTCTTCTAGGTGTCAAATGGCTACAACTCACCTTTTGGAATCAATATACGAGGCATACCACATTCTTCCATTTCTTTAAATATTTTCAGCTTACTTTGGAGTTGTACACCTACCTTTCCAAGGAAAGTAGTTATCTCATTAACTTATGAATGATTTTCAAGATTTCAGGAACATTAGTAGGTGCCTTGGGATCCTCCTTCATTCTGGGCATCATTTCTCTTAAGGCACTGACCCTAGTAATCCAATTATTCCATTCATTCTTGAAAGCCTCTTGTAATTGTAGATACTTTGTATTTGCTTCATGAATATTCTTGTAAGCAACCCAGACATCATCGGCCTTATTGACCAACTTGATCACCCTATGCTTCAATATATCCTCAAAAATTTCATTTGCCACCTTAATAGTTTCAAGCTTGGCCTTTCTGACATTTTCTTTCTTAGTATTCAATTGATCATTCAAATCTTTAATTTTCAAGGCCAAGGTCTCCTTATCATGTGTAGAAAAATTTGAGGAAGAAGAGGATGGTAGGGTTATTGTCCTTTTTTACTGAGTAGCTTGAATAGTGGCCCTCATCTTATTTATCTCATCCAAGGCCTTATTGTATTCCTTCACTAAAGAATCATAATTTTTCTAAGAAATATGTGCAGTATCCACACTAAGCATTGCATCATGAGTAGTTAACTCAGCTGCTTGGATAGGAGTTATATGTGTAGCTCTTTTGACCACTAAGAGACCAATAACCTCTTCAATAGGCCTAGCAACATCATGTTTACCAGTATTAGGAGTCATAGAACAAATTGAAAGAGTATGGAACTTTGGACTATATCTAGATCCAAACACTTTATCCTCAAACTGCTCCTTAGATATTGAAGCTTGAGGGTCTCTTCTTATTGCATCATATGTTATAGCAGCAGTGGTAGTGCATCCTGGTAATATCATGATTCCACTACTCGTGACACTTTTCCTAGCCTTAGTGGGATTAATAGCTGCAATTTCAGCCTTGATCTTTTCCTCCTCTACTTTCTCAGCTTCTTCCTAATGGGAAAATTCAACATTAGCCTGAGCTAATTCAAGTCTCTCCTTTATTTCTTTACTCCACTATTGTACCATAAATTCTTGAAACTCTTTAGACTGCACAAATTTATCATCAACAATGAATTCATCACATTCCTTGATTTTGGGATCATCATCACTTTCCTTATCATATTGCCATTTGACAATTCTATCAGGGGGAACATTTGAACTATGAGTTTCCTCAATATGAGGAGGAGGGAATTTCTGCTCCATCTCCTCATTCCCTAGAACATGTTCTGCCATTTTTTCCTCCCTAACTTCTTGAAATTCTGTAGGCTGCTTTGGGACATCCATAGCTTCTTGTTGTTGTTCTAGGAGAACCTATGCTTTATCAACAACCTCCTTCACCTTCACTTTAAAATCACCACTCTAATAATCCCTTAGCATAGTGAAATCTCTTTCAAGAGGGTATGCAATTAAATTAGATGGACTTATATAAAAGGTATTCCTCTTTATGATACTTTCTTCAATGTTCATTATAGTTGTCCATTCCTTCTTTCTAGTCATGATAGCATCATCACTCATCAAATTCCTTAACACATCTTCTCTATATAAGAACTCATGGTGTATCACTTTTATGTTTTTTTCTCTTCTTCTTCCTCCCTCAAATTCTTCTAGATCAAAAATACTAATCTCATTAATAGGCATTCTGAGGTTATTCACCATGACCCCAAACTTTTCATGCCACTCAGGGGCAATGACTGTGAAGTAAGCAAAAGTGCAATGGGGATTTGCCATAGTATCCTTCCTGGGATTCTTGAACATCTCATAATCCAAAACATCAATCTGCCACATGAGTTCCATAAAGGCCAATATGTCTTAGACATACAGGGGAAAACTATGTGGTGCCACTTTAGCCCCATAGGCTTTGATCAAAGTATATTTTGAATGAAGAAACCAATCTGCCCAATTATGTGTTGCTCTAGATCCTGGTGTATCTTTTAGGTGCATGATATTTTTGATTTCAGGAGAAATCTTGTGAATAGGTGCTACACCCAATGCTTCTAAGATACCATATCTTATGACATTAGCAAACAATATATAATTGGAATTGGAACAATCCTAATCCCAAATGTATATCCACATTTTTACTGGCAATACATTATTTTCATTGTCCCTAAATCTCAATTCCAACTTCCTTTTCCAATCATAATCACCCTCCCATAAGAGCATATGCATTAGCAGGGAATAATGAGGGAAATGTAAAGGGAGCAACTCCTCTTCAAATTGAGGAAATTGTCATGCATCTGATCAACAACATAGTTGGTATAGTCAAAACCAATGTTTCGATTATGGCCCTATATATCTGCTACCATTACCAATAATTCTAGGGATATCCTTACCTAAATTTTTTGAGCTAACACTTGATTCAGGAAATAATAAGTGTTCTTGAAATAATCCGTAAACTCCTCACACTCAAAAGGCTCAACATCCATAGGGAGGAATTTCTTCTTGCTCTTTCTATGTCGAACAAGCAGTCTCTCTCTGTATGCAAATATGTTTTTCTCATATTCATCATATAGCTCAACATGCCTAAACTTTACAATATAATTGGGATTTAACCCAAATACTTCCACCATCTTGTCCTTTGTCACTTTTAGGATCACATCACCATTTTCACTCCTAATTGTTCTGTCAATGGGATTGTAGTACCTAGCCAGTTCCATCATCAAGTCCACCTCTACAAACACATTTGGTACCACCAGATTTCCAAGGTTCAATCCCCATAAGTAACATGTAGGCTTACTAGAATGATTCCTATTAAAAGCATACTTGGAAAGCTACCACTCGCTTTGAGGCTGGGGTTTTTCACCAATCTCATCAACACTATCAATTAACCTTGTGGTCATAACAACTTGACCTGTAGGTCTTTTTCCAATTCGTGACCCTCCTTCCTTTATGTCTCCAGAGGCCTCTTGCATAAACCTTTTTGTTTCCTTTTTTACACTTCTGGACCTAGTAGACGTTGAAAGAGTAAGATACTGCAAGTGGTTTCGACTTAACCTTAGCTAAAACATCCTGAGTTTTGAGCTGTTTAACCCTCTTTTGTTTTGGTTTCCTATTTGGACTAATACTAGATTCACTAGGCTCTGGATCACTCATGTTTGCAATGCAGGAGAAGTAGGGTTTATAATTTCTTACAGTAAAAGAGAAACCCTTTACAAGTATGATAACACAAGGCACTACTTATAGTGCAGAAATATCTCCCCAAACTTTAACCAACACTTATCACTAAATTGAAGCTATCAACAATGGAAAAGCAGATAATCTTCCCAATTCCCTATCATCTTTCTAAGGTATTTCACCTTAATACTTTAGCTAGAAAGAGATGTATAGTTTGCTTACTCGGGTGAACGCTATGCCACTTTGCTATTGTATTTTCTGGAGCTTCCTGCACAATTTCTTGAGCTTCTAGTATCCCTTCTACTTGTGAGCTAATCCAAATGCACAACCAACCAAGTATCTACTTTATTTTATGGCCAAGAGACATGCATGCCACCATTAATGCTTGATAGTAAGTTTGCATGAGCGAATTGACAATTAGCCATTCATGTTTAAAGCTTGATCGTTGATCACTCTGTTTTAAAACTATATCAATGGTTATCAATTCACCTCACTACTTTCTTCCTTGCTTTATACAATTTCCTCAGGATTCTGCCATGTTGCCTTTTCATGCAATAGTTGTCGCTTATCGTTGATATACCTCATCCTTGACCAACTCATCAACGATGCAAGAATCCATGTGATGAAATATCAACCCTTTGATCTATGGCCTATCTTTGATCATGTTCATTTTCTCATCGTACATCACTAATTAAAACTTCACACCTTTGATCCTATTAGCGACAAGAGATACAATAAAGATGCCAGGTTAAGACATGTACACTTACATGAAAATCAATGGTACAAAAGATATTGCAGATAAGATTTATTCATATTAGCGAAAGAAAATTCAAACAAAGAACTCCATTGCTCATTGCTATTTTGGAACTTAAGCTTTGGAAAGAATCCACAATGAGTGATAGAATACAAGAAACATCAAGTCATCGCTCATCACTAATTCTCCTCATATAGTTTGCAAGAAATTAGCAATGAGAGATCTTCATAGTGACATTGTGTATCACATATTGCTAATATATAACTTATCACTTAAAACATATCTACGATACGTGATGTGCAGGAAACCCATCACATCTCCTATTGCTAATTGAATTTTATCATTTCATAATAATCTGTGATGAGTGATGAAGATAAGAACATAAGGCTAGAGGCCATCGCTTATTGCTATTACAATACTCAAGGCTCAAAATCCATTAGTAATAGGCGATCCTTCAATTGATACAAAGAACATCACTCATTGTGCATTGATATCAAAAGCTCAAGTAGTTATTCAGGATGAGTGAAAACAAAGAAATACCGCTCATTGCTTGTCACCAATTCAGAACATACATTCCTGAAGTAATCAATGATGAGCGATAAAGAGAGATGGCCGACGAGACTTAAGTGAAAACCTTTAGGAATGTGCTCATAAGTTGTTCTAATGAAGGGGACCCTCTAGGATGGTATGATAGAAAGGGATCAAAGACTCCTAAGTTATAAAATGCAAAGGATGTAGAAGCCAAAAGGGCTCTTTACTTAACCTTATAAAAATGAGAAACTCAGACCTAGGCGTGGGGGATCGGTTACCCTATGACCATGGATGGCATAAGATGTTTTAATGTGATTGGAAATGGGCAATAGGAAGTCAATAGTAAAATAGAACCCCTCAATCGTGAAGAGAAAATTGTGAATTTGAAATTCACCATGCTCCCTTCGGGTTTGATTTTTGGCTAAGTAATGGTCCATTCCTTCAATGGAGTTCATCAGCCCACTTTTGGTTGTCAACACAGCTTCGGCCACGTGTCTGCTCATTACACTCTAAGGGAATTTTCTCCTTGCTCTTCTATTGGCCCCCAAAATTCTCCCACGTGTTGTCATCATGGGTTATTTTGATTGCTTCCTTTCACTTCCTCATCAGTCCCTGCTTGCGTGCCACATAGCTCCCATTCACATAAAGATTTTGTGGGCCCCGCAAGTGGCATCTATAGTAAAAATTTTGTTGTGTGTCCTCTCTATGCAAGCTTTTAGCGAAGAAAGGAAATATCGACCGTGGGTAGCGAAATGCTGCCACACATCTCTTTGGTGCACACTTCTTCAACACAGGGGATGAAGCAGACTATGAGTTGCGGGATGTTGCCACATTTTCTAACTGCCTATCCTAAAGGGTGAGACTTTTCTACATGAGACTTTGCTAGACCACTACCATCATTCGTAGGGGATGCACTTGAATGGAGGGAGACCAAATGCTGTGTCTCAAATATTTTCTGTTACAACAACCGAGGGAAATCATTGTCTCAACATCATTGCTCAAATTCCAAATCTTTTTGGTTGCTGCTTGCCATGTGGTGGAAGGCTTGCTATAAATACTACTCTTTGCTTCAGAAGAAAAAACATAATACAATTTCGAAGGTCCCAATGTTAAAAGTTACAAGTTAGGAGATCACATGCTTTTTCACTAGTTTTAGAATCATAGGATTTTTGGAGAGATTAGGCCTTTGTATTGTTTAGATTATTGCAAGAACTCACAGACTATGCCATTGTTCAACCTCTTTGTTTCTTATGCTATTGATAAACTTTATGTTGCGCCATTATTGTTTGAATGGTTGATTTTCCGTACTTCTATAATTTGAATGCAAGTTTGTTGGTTTAGATCATGTCTTTCGACTCTTCTTTTCAGTAAATGGGCATGATTATTATTTTATGTCATTGAATGAGCTATTTATACTGCAATCCTTAATTTCTGTTATTCTAGGACATGGTAAATTGCTAAGTAGTCCCTTAGATCATATCCAAAAGATAGGTTTATCGTGCCTTTGATATAAATTCTGGCATATCACCTTAGTTAGATTCTTTATTTTTATATTTTCTTCCATTTCCCATTCCAAAA
>VDFB02207042.1:0-15023 GCA_007258455.2 Sequoia sempervirens | reverse complement strand
CCAAGCCAAAGAAGATCCCTATTTAGGATAAAGTGTAAGATGATGGGAAAAGTGTGCAAGGTGATTATAGACTCAGGTTCTATTGACAATATTGTGTCAGAGGAGGCAGTTAGCAAACTGAAATTAGCAAGAATACCTCACAAGAATCCTTACAAGGTCACATGGCTCAACAAGGGTCAGCATGTCTTGGTGAATGAACAAGCATGGGTGGAGTTCTCAATTGGCAAGTATAAAGACAAGGTATTGTGTGATGTATTACCTATGGATGCATGCCACTTGCTCCTAGGTAGGCCATGGCAATTTGACCGCCAAGCTATGCATGATGGAGCCAGGAATTCTTATACCTTCAAGAAGGACAATGTAACCTACAAGATTCAATCTTTGTTAGAAGATACTGAGGTGCAGACAGCAGGTTCTAAGCTGCTGATAACTGGTGAAAAAGAGTTCTTAAAGGCTTTAGAAGAAGGAGAAGGCGTTGGCTATGCAGTCATGATCAAGCCAAGAGAAGTAAGTAAGGAGAAGACAGCTGAAAAGCAAGAAATACCCAAGGAGATTCAAGATTTGTTGCAGACCTATGAAAGCATTGTAAGTAGTGGTCAACCAGCAACCTTACCTCCTAAAAGAGCCATAAGTCATAGAATAGACTTGATACCAGGAGCTACCCTTCCAAATAAAGCAGCCTATAAGATGACACCTCAGCAAAATGAGGAAATAGCTAGGCAGATTCAAGAACTACTTGACCAAGGTCTCATTAGGAAAAGCATTAGTCCTTGTGCAGTACCCACTGTCTTAGCACCCAAGAAAGGAGGAGAATGGAGGCTTTGTACTGATTCCAGAGCAATCAACAAGATAACCATCCGGTATAGGTTCCCTATCCCTAGGATTGAAGATCTCATGGATTGTCTAGGTGAAGCTAGGTACTATACCAAGATAGATTTCAAAGTATATACCACCAAATAGGATGTATTGAGGGTGATGGAGGGAAAACAGCCTCTCAAAAACCAATGAGGGTCTTAAGTGGCTAAAATGCCACTGATTACTCCAATGTCTCCACATTCATGAGACTCATGAATTAAATCCCCAAAGACTAAGACATTGGCAAGTTTGTAGTAGTGTATCTGATGAGATATACTAATTTATATGCATCCAGAGAGAGTACTCCAACACATTGAGTTGATTTTTCAAAAAGCTATAGGAGGAGAAGGATGATCAATTTGGAAAAGTGTGAGCTCATCAAAACAGAGCTGGTGTACCTTGTATTTGTGCTATCACATGGAAACTTGAATATGGACAGCAGCAAGGTGGAAGCAATCCTCAATTGGCCTACTCCAAAGACAGCAACAGAGGTAAGAAGCTTCCATGGTCTTGCTTAGTATTATAGGAAATTCATAAGGTAGTTTAGTGCAATTTGTGCTCCTATGTTGGATACCATTAAGGGAGGAATGAAAACCAAAGTTTGTATGGAATGAGCAAGCTAACAAGAGTTTTGAGTTGCTGAAGGAAAAGATAGCTACCCAACCTGTTTTGGTGTTGCCAAGCTTTGAGAAGCCATTCACCATTGAATGTGATGCAAGTAATGTAGCAATTGGAGCTATTCTCAGCCAAGAGGGCGACCTGTTTTTCATTCTAGAAGTTACAGCCAAGAAGAAGTACTCTTTCTTGTGACCTTGAGATGTATGGTCCACACTAAGGAAGGGAGGCACCATTTGCTCTAAAGTACTTCATTGTGTGTGACAATCAAGCACTCCGGCCAAATTCAAGAGATAGTTTCTAGAGTCACAGGCCATGAAATGTGGTGAGTAATTTTTGGGTAAGCCTACACCTTCAACATCAAGCACAAGAAAGGAGCTCTTAATAAAGTTGCTGATGCATTGAGCAGGAGAGTTCTTACCATCCAAGAAATCCAATTGAAGAGCATGGGAATAGATCACTTCAAGGATCTATATGCAGATGATGAAGACTTTGCAGAAATTTATAAGGTATGCCTTGAGTTTAAGAACCATTTCCATAGCAAGTATGTTGAATATACCTTGCAAAGTGATTTATTGTTTACAGGGATTCAGCTTTGTGTTCCTAGAGGTTCTATTAGGGAGAACTTAATTCAAGAGAAGCATAATGGTGCATTGAGTGGTCATTTTGGGATCACCAAAACTCAAGAGCTTGTCCAAAGGTTTTATTTTTGGCCTAAGATGAACCTAGATGTCAGGAAATATGTAGAGAGTTGTGTAGTGTGTCAAAAGGAAAAAGGCACTTCCTCGAATGCAGGCCTATACCAGCCACTGCCAATCCCTTCTAGGCCATGGGAATGCTTAAGCATGGACTTTGTAGTTGGTTTACCCAAGACAAGGCAAGGTATGGATAGTGTGTATGTTGTGGTTGATAGATTCAGCAAAATGGCTCACTTTATACCCTGCAAAACAACCAATGATGCCAGTCAAATAGCCTCTCTTTTCTTCAAGGAAATAGTTAGTATTCATGGTTTGCCAATCAGCATTGTATCAGACAGGGATACCAAGTTTATGAGTCATTTTTGGAAGACTCTTTGGCAAAGAATGGGCACCAATCTGTCCTTTGGATCTGCATACCATCCCCAAACTGATGGTCAGACCGAAGTGGTAAATAGAACACTTGGAAACCTTCTAAGATGCTTGACCAAGGAGTATGGTCAACAATGGGATCAGATTATTGGCCAGGCAGAATATGCCTATAATGATACAGTGAATAGGTCAACAGGGAAGAGCCCCTTTGAAATTGTGTATGGTTTACATCCCAGGGGTGTCTATGAGTTGCGAGAATTGAAGGATGGAGTCAAGGGAAGTGGTTATGCAGATGATTTTGCTTGTGCAATGCAGGAAATTCATGAGACAGTCAGAAAAACCTTGACAGAAAATACCATGAAGCATAAGGTTAAAGTGGATGAGCATAGGAAAGAGGTTCAGTTTAGTGTTGGAGACTTAGTCATGGTGCATTTGAATAAGGCTAGATTGTAGAAAGGAGTTCCTCACAAGCTGCAAATGAAGAGGATTGGTCCCTGTCCTATCTTGGAGAAGTATGGCAATAATGCAGTCAAAGTCCAATTACCAGATGACAGTGGATTGTCCCCTATTTTTAATGTTGCAGATCTTGTACACTACAAAGGACCACCAATCAACATGGATCAGACCTTCCAAGAAGTCAGTCAAGATGTGGAAGAACTCAAACTGCCCCCTACTACAGTCGAGCAAGCTGATAAGATCTTGGATACCAGGGTCTACAAGAGAACAAGAACCAAGAAGTACAAAGAACACATAATCCAAAGACAAGGACAACCTGAAGTTGATGTAGTATGGATCAAGGAGGCAGAGTTCAAGAGGTTGGGAATTGACCCCAACTTACTCAATCCAAGGGTGGAATGAATTTTTCTGTTTTGGGGAGGATGGTGCAGGAGCACCTAGGCTGACCTCCATTTTGGTTTGCAAAATTTTGGCTTCTACTAACTTTAGCCAAGTCAGGAATGCTTGTGTGTTTAGAGTGGACCTTTAGAAGGTATTGTGTGTGTGGAGAGTTAGTCATTAGGACTAATCTTATCCTAGTTAATCATTGTGGATAAAGGTTGTTAAATTTTGGCTTTACTAAACTTTGGACAACATATATTATGTTACAAAGCATTTAGTGTATTGAAACCGCATCATCATTGTTTAAAAGATGCCATGGGCAGTCAAGAAGCTGTTGGTACGAGTTTAAGGAGATCAAGGTCCTAGAATTAAGGTTAAAGGTAGAGTGGCATGATTGCATGATGAACTTGTTAGTTTGCATGCACTTGACTTGTCTTTAAGAATCCCTTGAAATCAGGGAAATCCTCGAGCCACTACCCTTGAATGATGGTAATGGCATCCCAAATAGGGGGAATGGCTCGTAGAAGAGTTAGTTAGCATGCTTTGTAATGACAGATTTCGGTGAATAAAAGACAGTTGGTAGTTTCTGCATTTTCTGTGTTTTACAGAAAACCTCGTGTGTTTTCAGACAACCGTGTTGTTTATGGAATTTATGCACTGAGTGGCGTTGGATTAGAGTTTTCTTAAACTACCCTCGCATATTTTATTTTTTAGATAGTCCATTAACAAGAATACATGCATTCTAGTTAAGATTTGGTCTGCTAGGAATAGTTCAAGACTGTATTTTCTGTTTTACCCAAGTTCTTGAGAAACAGTCATGCAAGAGACACTGTATATACAGATTTATCACTGTTTTGATATTCTTTGAATAGATTAGAGTCTATTTCATTTGGTATTAATGTCACTTTGTATAGAGTTGTTGAATTGAACATATAAATTAGAGTTTAGCAGAGTTTACATTGTAGATTGTGCAGTGAGTTTGTAAATGGCTCCCCTCTAAAATTTGTCCATGGGATCTCCTTGAGAATAGGAAAATATGAAAGGGAAGCCAAATTTTTGTGTAGATTTAGAAGTGGGAAACCTTGAGAGCCAAGCAAGAAATTATAACACCAAACCCTAGGCGAGTTTCAGTCACCCGGTTAGGAGTTTGGAATAGAAAAGTTGAGAACTCGGGTAGGGGCAGAAGGTACAGTACGGTACCAGTATGGTATCATGAAGGTTTTGGTCATACTTTGACATGTTAAAATGAGTTGATTCTTGAACAATCCAATAGTGTGAGGAGATAGCAAGAATTTCCTAAAACCCTAGCTATTAGGCTTAATAGCTCTAATCCTCCATGAATGTAGGAATTGTATGTACGGTAAGGATAGAGCTCTGAGACCTAGTACAAGATTTAAAGCCCTAAAAAGGGTGCTTGAAAGTTCCTATTGACTGATAGGTTGTTTGATAAGATAGAGAGAAAAAGTCAAAAAATTGACTGGTAAAGGCTAGTAGGGTTTTATGCCTCCTCAAGGCAATTTCAAGAAAACGGTAGATTGAAGGTTGAACATCAAGCAAGATGGATCAATTTGAATGCAGAAAGCATGGAGACAGTATCTTCAACTCCCCTACAAGTAGTTCTAGCATGATGAAGAAGTTGGTACTTAGATCCTTCTAAGTCCAAGGAAGAGCCATTGATTACAAAAGGTGTTGAATCTTCAAGGGTAAAGTACAAGGTTGAAAGCTCTCTGAGAAGAGTTGGAGCAGGACTAGAGCAGTCTTTTAAGCTCAAAAAGGAACCCTTGGTAGCAGGTTCCAGGCAGGAGATAGTGGAAAGTCTCCTAGAAGGTAGTACAAGCAACCCTTGGGTATTATCATACACCCAGATTTGACTACCCATAATTAAACAAATGTATGCTTTTGATCTAAAAAGCAACCAATCATGTGATACCACATCAGCACTCAACTACTCATGATGTAATGCACAAGAATTGGTCTCACTATTTTTTGGGGCCTTTTTTGACACCTTGACAAAAATGCATGCTGATGTGGCATCATATTTGATGATGTGGCCCTGAAACCTTAGTTATAAGCAGAGAACTTGCCAAGTAAGTTGCTGTAAAAAATTGGGAGTGATTTGAAATTTCGACATAGGATAATTAGAAGCGCGAAGTTAGGGTGCACGACATCGGGCCCCTCTAGAGGGATCAAGTCGGCAATTTAATAGACGAGATCTATTTGCACTAATGTCCTGGGTTTGGTCCATTTCTATGAAAGGGCAACAAGATGTATTGTCCTTAATATGCCAGCTGTGCGTCTATACGTACTAGAATGACCAGGGGAATCTTCGAAATGATAAGATGTGATAACGACGGCACTTTCATTTAGTGCATTTAATGGGGATGAACGTAGCAAGTCGAAGCCCACAGTAGTCGTACTCACAGTGATAATAAAAACGTGGAAACTGGCGTCTGATTTTACCCATGCAAGCTCTTAAAGAACAATAATTGAGCCGAATTCTCTATCAGACTGGCAGTCACTGCTGCTAAAATTTGGGAACAAGTCAATCAAGCGCATTAGGGGAGAGGGCCTAGTAATGTGGGTAACTCAACTTTGCGCTCTAATTATCCTATGTCGAATTTCAAATCACTTCCACTTTTTTACAGCAGCTTACTTGGTAAGTCCCCTGCTTATAACTTTCGTTTCAGGGCCACATCATCAAATATGATGCCACATCAGCGTGTTTTTTGTCAAGGTGTCCAAAAAGGCCAAAAAAAGTGCTACCAATACTTGTGCATTCACATCATGAGTAGTTGAGTGCTGATGTGCTATCATTACGATTGGTTGCTTGGACCTGCAGCATAAGACATTTTGTTTAATTATGGTAGTCACACCATTGGATACAACCACTATTGGGTATTATATATTTACGAATAGTAACGACTAACTGCATATTCTAATTATTGGGCCCTCTCCCTATTAATATGCTATAATAATAATATATATGTTTACATTAAACAAATACTACATTTCTGTTTCAATCTTCTTCCCTCAAAAACAGGAAATAATATTTCTACTGTCGGTGAAGAAAATCTCACCTAGTTTAAAGGAGAAAACGTGATAAATAATTAAAATAGGCGAAAGGCCATCAATATCCATGCTTCACAACTTGGACGACATATTTAGACACTGTTGTAGCAGTTAAAATAATACGTCTTTTGCCTTACGTCTTCATGCTATAATTAAGAGTCTATAAAACGTGCCTTTCTAGAAGCGTCACTAGAAATCCCCAGTAAATTATAATCACTATATTCCAGCTGTAGTATGTTGTCACTCAAATCTTGTGGAAGTTCTTTTCCAACTTTTTTAAATAAAATGTATCCCGATGAAGATCTGCAAGCATCATGCGTGAATTTCTACACCCAGCGATCGTGATTATGAATATCGTAAACTGTACGATTTATGAAATGCTTACATGATCAAGTAATTTATGAAATTAAATAGATTTTAAACTAGCTATTGCACTTTTGGTGTGCAATGGGGTACGCCGAAAATTGTATGGCTAATTTTGATTTTGTGTAGTGATATTGGTTGAAATAGGGAATATTTCAGTCAATCTAACAAGTTGTCAATTGAAATAAATATAATGCGAACGTTTATTAGCCATATTTAGACATATTGTATGTACGCAACATATTAGAACAATAAATTAAAAAAAATATTGAACTTAAATTTATGCCATATAAAAATGTAGAAAAAGGAAATACAAACAATCATGAATTTCACATGTTTTTGTGTGGATTGTTGATCACATTGAAATCCAATGTATCAGTAATAAACAAAAGAACTTGTTAGTATTTGAGAAGAAAGTAACAGAAAACAGAATGTTGAAGTTGAAATTCCAAAAATTTAATTAGTTACCATTGTTAGAGTACTTTGTAGGTCTTAGTGAATGAGGAAATAGTTTAAATGAGCAATGAGAGGAGTGTGCAGTAAAGGAAAAGGAGAGATATAATTTACAAGAACTCAACTATATAAATATTGGTAGTGAAGTAAATAAGAAAGTGACATAGCTATAGTAGGTGAAATTCACTTCAAGTGTCTGAAGAGTTTGAATGTGACAATGTTGTCAATCGAATATTTTGATTTTTTCGGTGTGTAACATATGGGCTTTGTTGCATGCGTGCATATCATTCAAATGTGAAGGATGGGTGTATGTGAAGACTTTGTAGATCAGGTACTTGTGAAAGAGCAGTGAATGTCAGGCCTTGCTAGTCAATATTGCCATGTCGACTGTGGCCCTTGGAAATGTTAATCCTACTCACAGACTTCACCCTGCTGCACTTTTGATTCCCTTGACCTCTGATTTCAATTAGGCTCCTTGCCTCCATAAACATCTGCAAAAAAATGATACCCTCCTTTAAATAAAGTCAACACACCAAGTTAAGTTATTCATAATGTGCTAGTACAAGTGTTCCTACTCAAATGCAAGAACTATTGGATTTCATATAGACTCCCTGCCTCCACAAATGCTAACATAATTATAAAGACTCTGCAACACATACTTCTGCCTGCACTAAAACCCTCAGCTATTGTACAGGCTCATACTCATTATCTGCATTAAATTAAAATAATTTTTTGTGTAAAGTGTTGATCGAGATACATTAAAATTAATCTAAATTAAATTAAAAGGTCATATGCCTAAAAATTGAAAAGCCAAATACTATCTTCCAAATTAATATTAATAAAAAGGAATGTTTAGAGTCTACGTAGGCTTCCCACGAAATGTTTGCCCATATACAAATTATGTCTAGCTAAAGACTATAAGAAAAAAAGTGAGATATTCAAAATCATTTTTTTAAAATACAAAATTCTAATTGTAAATTCCGCACTTTACTCGTTGTGTGTAAAGTTTTTGAATATTTACAAGATCCAGCCATTAACTCACCTTTTATGCAGCATGCATTGCAAAGTGTGTGTGCCAATGGTTGATAGGTGGATGGCACTGAAGATTTTCTAGTCCAGATGTTACGCAACATGCATTGCAGACTCCTAACATTACGTTGATCACTTCAGCAAAAGCTTTAGAAACTTTCAAACCAATGCAATTGGCAGGTGTAAATCTAGAATCTAAAACCTTTGCTACCATTCTCCCTGCCTGTGCAAAAATGGGGGCTTCCAAATAGGGTATGGACATCCATCAAAGCATAAAGGATACAAGAATTTTTTCAAATGTTGTAGTTACAACTGCGTGTGTAGACATATATGCAAAATGTGGAAGCAAAAACAAGACACGTGAAGTGTTTGACAATGTCCCTCAAAGAGATGTGGTCTTGGATACACACAAAATGGATTTGCTGAAAAGGCTTGAGAAATTTCCAAGCAATTGCAATTGTCAGGTTTAAAGCCACATTCTGCAGCCTTTGCTAGCATCCTCCCTGCCCATGCCAAAATGGGAGCTTTGGAACAATATGGACATCCATCGAAGCATAAAGGATCGAGGAATTTTGTCGGATTTAAGGAGCTCTGGTAATAGTTAGTAATTCAACTTTACTTAAGTGAATGAATGATATGATAGCTCTCACCCTGTTTTATCATTTTGTATTATGGCAGCTCAGCATCTAAAACCTATAATGGCTTACATAAACTCTGCAAATGGATTGAAAACCAGGTCTAAGGCATGCTGCAGTGACTAATGCTCCAAGAGAAAATGGCGAACTCATGATCTCTATTATAGGTCTCACCGACTTATTTGACCTTTTGATTATTGAGAGTGAATGTAAATAGGTGAAACCATTCCCAGATCCATATTTGATGGCCCTAGAGCATTTCAAAATTTCAGCCCATAGAGCATTTGCTATTGAGGTTTTTGTCTTAGAAAGCTAGTTTTTTCACTTGTGGCATTTTTTAAATCTTTGAACCTTTGCCTGCATAATTCTCGTTTCTTCATTGTTTACTTTGTAGGATTCTCCATGTTTGAAGGCAGCTGTTGGAGCAGGGGTGGCAGTCCTAGGGTGACCACTAGGAATCCTGGACAGGAAATGCTTGAGGCGAGAGCTACACTCTTAATCAAAGGTTTTGAGGACCCTAACCTTTGGAAGGCACTAGAGTCGTAAAAATCCAGACATGGATTTCAAAAGTAATTGAGAGGTTTTAACCAAAGCGTGAAAGTCGTCCTCTAGGTAATCTTCTAAATAAAAGGGAGGCTGCAGAGTTACTGAAGAAAGGAACAAGTGCAGAGGATTTGGCTCCTGGTTACGGTGAAGGAGAACGTGTGTAGGGCTTGGGTTTTACTCGGCAAGTTATAGTTGCATTTTTTTTGTCTTTCCCCTAGTTTAGGTTATGTAGTTTATTATTGCATAGAGCATCTTCATTTTGTAAGAATTGAGATGATAATTGTATGTTTCATGTGTATTAGTAATTGATTCTTTTGCCTCCGAAATGCAGGGCACCGTATCAATCAGTGACTTAAAAAGCTCTTCCAAAAGAGATTCAACATGCTAGTTCAAAGTCTCAAAGGGATGAAGTTCCACAGTCTAGCGTCCAAGAATAAATTCTAATAGATACTATCCAGAGAGCAGGCAAATGAAGATAAAAGCTGAGAAGGCAAGGAAGAGAGAATAAGAAGAATAAAACAACAATGAAGGAATATTATCAACAACCGCGTGTTCGCTTATGTCATACGCGACATTCAGAATAAAGTAGGTATTTGTCAGTGGAATTTACTAAAAATTAACAGGCTGTCTAGTTTACAATGAGCTGGAGAGGCGGAAGCTTCTCCCACGCCTGTGCAAAAATCTACCCTATTTATGATGCCTCAAATATCCTGAAGAGTACGCTGTGGTTGAGGTCCTGTACTTTAAATGCATTGGATTTTCAGATCGACGGTTCAATCCATTTCAATCGTTGGCCAACTGTTGTGGAGAGAGGTCAACCTTAGATTGCAAAAGTTAGGTTGGTATTACAGTATTAATGAGAAGTAGATAGACCGCTTCAGAGACAAAGAACGTGAACGGATGTGATCAAAGTAATCGTCTCCCGACTGCTTTACACCGTAGGTTATAATTAACGGTGATGATCAGTTTGATAGTCTCCCGAGGCTTCTTAATCATCGATTGAATATTTTGGCCTGATGATCTTCATAGTAGGATACGGCGTAAATAATTTAGGAAATCGGTAATCTATGAAATTTTATTTTCAAATGTTTTCAATGTTTAATTTTTAAAAATTTAATTAAAAATGTCGCTTTACTTTTCCAAATAAAATGTTCATATTTTCTCATTTTCAAATTATCTTTATATTTAATATGAACATCACTTTAAACAAGATATAACAAATATATATCTCAAAAGAGAATTTGTAGTTTTTTAAAGGAACAATATTAGCATTCCATATCTAATTAGAACAGTTTTCGATGAGTTTTTCACCAATTTTATTTTATTTTATTTTTGAACACAATTTTAATGTATAATTATCTAGTAGACATTTGTCACTTTACATCAATGAGGTTTGATAATCTCTATTTACAAAATCAAATAATAAAAATTCATAAAAATCTTCATGACTATTGGAAAAAGTTAGACAAGAAGGAATGAGGAACTATATAGTTGTGTCTCACTAATTTCATCCTTTCCAATGTATCCATAAAAGACACCACATAGAAGTTGTGGAAGAGGATAGGTGTTATTTATCAAACTATTTTTTTTTAACAAGTTGTAACTCAAAAGATAGTTATATTCATTTAAAATGAAAGATGTTTATTTTGTTGAAGAACATTTAAATGCTTTTAATCTATTATTATAAGTTAGCTTTCATCAATAGATGTTAAATTATAAGATAAAGATAAATATATCTTGTTTATTTGTTATTTTCTTGAATCTTGGGAAAATCTAATTGTTGTCATAAGTAGTGGTAATGTAGTGCCAAAAATGGATAAACATTATTTTTCATACTTTTAGAATAGATGAGGATAAATTCTATGAATGTTGGCTCTCGAGATGTCTTACATGTGAGGAGGTTCCAAAGAGAAAGTACCTAAAGGGGATAATAAGAGGGATGAGTCTAAAGCATGTCTTAAGATCCCTGAAAAGAGAAAAGTGTCGGAATTATGGAAAAAGAAGGCATGTAAAGGACTACAATAACAAGAAAAAGAATGGTGATTGGTCGATATTTTTTTTTTTTGATGATGATTCTAATGCTTTATTTAGTTTAGCTAACTTTGTTAGTAACGATGCTTGGTCTATTGATTTATGTTGCTTTTACCGCTTGACTCCACACAAGGAGTGATTTACTATTAAAAAACATATGATCGAGTACATGTTTTCCTTGGTGATAACAACACTAAGAAGATTGTTGGTAAGCAAAGCTAATTTGTTGTGTTTTAGTGATGGGAGGATTAAATATCTTGATGATGTTATGCATATTCCAAGACTTGCAAGAAATTTACATTTAGTATCCAAGTTGAATGATTTTGGAATACACGTGAAATTTGATAAATTAGTTGCAAGTTGGTAAGAGTGAGTTTGGTGATAATTATAGGATCTTGGATATGAATTTTTTTTATGTTGAATATTTCTATTTATGTAACTCTTCTAATGTAACAAGCATTGAAAATGCATGTACAATGGTCTAATTATTCTATTGGTAAAAATATTTTATGTGAGCATTATGTATTTGGTAAGAAAATAGATCTCCATTTCCTAATTGAACTAGTAATACAAAGATATTATTATAGATCATTCATTTCGATGTATGTGGACTACTAGATGTTGACTCTTTGGGTAAATCTCAATATTATGTCTCTTTCATTGATGATGTTTCAAGATACACATGGATTTATTTTTTGTGTTCTAGATTTAAAGTTTTCACTATGTTTAAGGAATTTAAGGCCTTAGTTGAGAACTAATTATATTATAAGATAAAAGTGTTGAGATCTAACAATGGGGTTGAATATTTTTCCCATGAACTTGATGAGTTATATGATCACGTCTAGGTATCATTTAGCAGATGACTACTCCTTATACTCCCCAAATAAGAAGTGTAGCAAAAAGAATGAATTGAACCTTAGTGGAAAGAGCTAGGAGCATGTTGAGTGGTGCTAAGCTTGATATATGCTTTTGGAAAGAACCAACTAGTATTTCTTGTTATTTGGTTAATAGATTTCCTTGTATAGTTATTACTAATAAAATTCCTTATGAAGCTTGGATAGATAGAAATCTTTCAATTTCACACATAAGGATCTTTGGTTGTGACGATTTTTTCCATTTGTATCAAGAGAAGTGATCAAAACCTGATAAAAAAGCTTAAAAGTATATCTTTGTTGGTTATGGTGAGAGTTTAAAAGATTATGAGCATTGGAATCCTCTAACCAATAAAATAATATTTTCTAAATATGTGACTTTTTGGGAGTTTAGAGCTTACTAAAAAGAAGAAAAACCAAAGGAGAAAAGTAAGTTAAAGATAGTGCACTTTGAGACAAAGATTGAGAAGCAAGAGGATGCACATGTTGAAGAACAATCAAATGGTTTTGAGGATGGAGAAGAAGAAGATGGTTCAAAGAGTTCAAAGGATGTTTAGGATGAGGACACAAGAGAAGAAGAAGAATACATAGATCCCATTACTTCTACCTTGAGGAGATCCACAAGGAAATGGAATCTTGTTGATAGATATAGCCCATCAAATTGGCATTGTGTATTTTCTTTGTTAAGTACTAATGATGAACCTAGATCTTTTAGCGAGGATATCTCTTCAAATGAAAATGAATCTTGGTTAGGGGCCATATAGGAGGAGATGATGGTTTTGGATAGTTGTATCACCATTGTTAGTTTAACCAAAGGAAGGAAGCCAATTGGATGCAAGTGGGTATTTAAAAATAATTTTTAAGCATATGGTTGGTTAGAGTGATACAAGGCCAAATTAGTGGTTAAGGGTTATCGTCATAATATGACCATAAACAAAAAATTATTACAGAGTTTGAATTTGGTTGTTAAGGACCATCCGAGAAGCAACTACATAGTTATAGAATGAGGTTTTTATAAACATCCAACTAACCATGAATATGGCATTGCTAATGTAGAAGTATTTTCAATGATTCTCAAACCTACAATTCAAGGAATAAATCTTAATGCGGATTATTCCATTGCAACCTTCTACATGAAATTCTTGTTGAGAAATATTTGAAGGTGAACGAAATGAAATTGCAAAAAAATGTGCCTCTCGATGGTATTCAACAAATTAGGGTTGAAATTTCTATGAGAGTTTTGAAGATGACCCTCACTCATAGGAACTCAAAACAAAAGTTCACTTTGTTGGGAGACTAAACTAACAACCAAAGAGTTTGAGTTCAAAATTCATGGAAAGTAGGAGAAAAATAGCATTATAGATTACTATAAGAATCATTACAAAAATACAATTGACTACATGGAGATTCCTTGTTTGGACTTGAACAAGAAGCCCAATGAACAATTTTTCTTCATATGGAGTTTTGTCATATTTGTGAAGGGCAAAGGGTTCTCAAGATTGATTTGAACTCTAAATCAAAAAGTGCATTACAAATTTCTATTGTCAAGTTGGAGAAGAGGTGGAAAAATATAAATCAAATCATGAAAATCCAAGGAGAACCCTACATGGTAAGTAGACATTGATTAGTTCTATCCAGTTATAGCAATATGTAAAATCCGAATGGTGGCTTAACAAACACTCTATGCTAACATCAGATAGTTATTTATATAATCTTATATTTCATTTACTTTTATATTGTTTTATTAGATTTTATTGAGCCACAATTCATATGGACTAGCTATCATTTGAATATAAGACCTTCTATTTGCAGTGTATTTTACCAACAAATTTACTAGTATATTTGGGATCAATCTATCGTCTCGATGGCTATGACTTATTTTCAACAGCCCTTTAAGTCACACTATAGGTGCTTGGGGTTCTTAGCTTGACTATGATACCATATGTTGAACTATAATTCATATGGATGAATTAGAACTTGAACCTAGCACCTTCAATTTGCTCTACCAACTCAACTATTGACCTCTTTGTAACCAATCCATCATCTATCTAAATATGAATTAATTCCAATAAACTTTTTAAAGTTTACTAATAATACCATTTAAGAAGCTCACTCTTGAAGATTTTAATTTGCAAATTTCATTCCATATTAAGGAAGAAAAGGGAATATAGTCCAATTTTTTGTTTTTATGGATTTTCTTTTTGCCTAATTTAATTTGAGCTGATTTTAGATTGTTTGGAGGCTGAGACCTTATTGAGTAAAATTATTCACAGATAATAAGGTAGGGAGAGGGGCCCATAAAGTGGAGCAGCCACAGTGGGGGATAGAAGTAGTCCCTCTAGGGCCCTTTGCTAGTGGAGCATCTTAATATCCAATTGCAAAACACTTTTATTCCATAAAGTACACAAACTGATAAATCATGTGATGCCACATCGACACACCAATAAAACATGACTTAGTGCACCATCGGTCTGACTTTTTTTTTAGCCTTTTTAAATACCTTAACAAAAAGCATGCTAATGTGACATCATATTTGATGATGTGACCCTAAAATTAATTTTTTTAAGCAGGTGAATTTTTTTAAGCAGGTGAGTTGCCAAATAAACTAGTGAGGCTGGATTTGAAATTCCATATAGGATTTTGAGAAACAG